>JAVJIF010034676.1:0-139415 GCA_038442645.1 Agave tequilana
CCAACCCGCCCCGGAAGGATTCGAAAACTCCAACGGGTGTCCGCCCGCGCGAACGGATCCGACCGTTCGCCAACCGCTGTCGGAAAACCGACAGAGCGGTTGGTCGGTTGCGACGGTTCTGTCCGAACCGTCGCAACTGTTGGGAATTGGCGGACGAGAATACCCCTCCGGAGCGCTATAAAAAGCGCCCCAGGGGTTCATTCTCAAACACACCAAATTGAAGAATCTTTCTCTCTTCTGAAAGATCTCTCCCTCTCTCTATAAGTTCTGCCTCCGTTCTGAACTGGGCTCCAGCGAAGTGGGACTTCCAGAGCGCTTCCAACAGCGAAGTGGGAATCCACGAATTCCAGAAGTGACTTCCAACGAAGTGGGAATCCGCGACTTCCAAGTGAAGTGGGATCCGAAGCTACTTCCTAAAGAGATTCTGCCAAAATTCTTCAACCTTCCTACGTCCTCAACAGTGGGTGTTCCTCCAAAAGAGTAAGACAAATATTCATTTGAAATTTGTCGTTATACCGCTGTTTTGCTAATCCTGTGTAGGTACTGGTTGACTACGGTTCGACCGTACGGTATTTGGTAGTGCTGTCCAAATACCGTGAAGAAGTGTTGTATCTTGGGAGACCAGCGTCCATTATCCCGTAAGCACCGGTGCGGGGGACGTAATTGTCTTAAGGAGATTCGCTGTAAGCGTACCTCACTTCAATTACTGTATAAGTGGACTAAGTCCTTTATACAGGGGATATACTTTACAGTATATCGAGATTGACTTAGATTCAGTCTAAGTGAAACTGTATAAGTGGATTAAATCCTTTATACAGGGGATATACTTTACAGTATATTGTGACTGACTTGGATTCAGTCTAATTGGTGCTTAAACCAAGGAAGGAAATTGAAAGGTGGTTCTTAAATTAAGGAACGTTCTATTGAACGGAAAACCTCCCACCTGATATTTGCCGACCTGGCCAATTAGATTGTTGATATCTCAGTGATCTTGATAAGTTGTCAGATTGATTCTTGTTAAGCAGAATACCCAACAATCTTAAGACAATTAATGTTTCTCACTTCTGTTCTGCTTGAACTTGCAGAAATGTCTGAGACAAATCAAGATACCTCAAGCAAGGCAACAAACATGCTCCAAGGTTTGATGCCTGCTCCACTTCCTAACCCGAAGCCGGAGAAGCCAGGAAAGTTTGATGGCACAGAGTTCAAGAGGTGGCAACAGAAGATGCTCTTCTACTTGACCACTCTACATCTGGCCAAATTCCTGCAGGAGGATCCACCAGAACCCGGAACTGATCGCAGTCCTTGGATGCTTGGACACAAGGTGACTTCCTTTGCCGAAATTATGTTCTTAATGGACTGGATGACTCTCTTTATAATGTCTACAGTCCATCACTACGGCAAAGAAGTTATGGGCCAGTCTTGACAAGAATACAAGACTGAAGATGCTGGTACCAAGAAGTTCGTCGTTGGACGATTTCTGGAGTACAAAATGGTGGATAGCAAGACTGTCATCAGTCAGGTGCAAGAGTTCCAACTTATCTTGCACGAAATAGAGGCCGAAGGTATGATTCTTCCTGAAACTTTTCAGGTTGCAACAATCGTGGAGAAGCTCCCCCCTGCGTGGAGAGACTTCAAGAACTACCTGAAGCACAAGAGAAAGGAGCTAAAGTTGGAGGATCTCATTGTGAGGCTTCGTATAGAGGAGGACAACCGCAAGTCCGAGAAAAGGAGCAGCAAGAACTCCTACGAAGCAAAAGCAAATGTGATCGAGGACTCAAAGGGGAAAGCGTCTACTTCCAAAGCTTGAAGAGGAAGAAGCCTTCCCAGGGGTACAAAGGCAAGGCTCAAGACGGCAGAACCATGCGCTTCAAAGGGACCTGTTACATCTGCAACAAAGAAGGTCACAAAGCAAATGAATGCCGCAGCCGTCAAAAGAAGAACAAGAAAAGCCACCCACAGGCCAACATGACCAACCATGAATCACCAAGTCTTTCTGCTGTGGTGTCAGAAGTAAATCTGACAACCAATAACAAAGACTGGTGGGTAGACACGGGAGCTACCAGGCACATCTGCTCGGAGAAATTGTTATTCTCAGAATATCAAAGGCTAGAGCAAGATGAGCAATTATTCATGGGTAATTCAGCTTCCTCAAAGGTTGAAGGAAAGGGCAAGGTCATCCTGAAGTGGACATCGGGCAAAGAGCTTACTCTTAACGATGTCCTTCATGTTCCAGACATCCGAAAGAATCTGATTTCCGGATCTATACTTAGTAAGAAAGGATTTAGAATTGTATTTGAATCCGACAAATTTGTACTTACTAAGGGAGGGATGTATGTGGGAAAGGGCTATCTTGTTGATGGACTTTTTAAAGCCAATGTTGCAGTGGTTGATAAAAAGTCCGTGTATTTGTACCCAAAGCTAATAAAAGGAAAATCTTCTGTTTATTTGCTTGAGTCTCCTATTCTGTGGCATGCTAGATTAGGGCATGTAAATTACAAGTCTTTGAAAAACTTGTCTAATCTGGGATATATTCCTAAACTCAACTTGGAAGAAATTCGCAAGTGTGAGGTTTGTATTGAGGCCAAGTTGGCTAAAAATTCATTTCACTCAATAGATCGAAATACAGAACCTTTAGGGTTAATTCATAGCGATCTATGTGACTTGAAGTTTATGCCAACTAGAGGCGGTAAAAAGTATTTCATTACTTTTATCGATGACTGTACAAGATACTGTTATGTGTATCTTTTGAACAGTAAGGATGAGGCAATAAATATGTTTACAACATATAAAGCCGAAGTTGAGAATCAACTCAACAAGAAAATCAAGATTCTAAAATCCGATAGAGGCGGAGAATATGAATCAAATGATTTTAGTGAGTTATGTGCTAGTTTTGGTATAATACATCAAACTACAGCACCATACACTCCTCAGCAGAATGGAATTGCTGAACGGAAGAACAGAACTTTGAAGGAGATGGTTAACTCCATGCTCGTAAGTTCTGGAGCTCCGCAGAACTTGTGGGGGGAAGCTCTATTAACTGCAAATCATATTCTAAATAGAGTACCCCACAAGAAACTTGGTCTTATACCATTCGAGTTATGGCATGGAAGGACACCTTCCTACCATTACCTCAAAATGTGGGGGTGCCTTGCAAAGGTGCTGGCACCATTACCCAAAAAGACTAAGTTGGGAGCAAAAACTATAGACTGCATATTCATAGGCTATGCCTTGAATAGTAGTGCCTATAGGTTTCTGGTTCATAAATCAGAAATACCAGATATTCATGTAAACATGATTATCGAATCTCGAGATGCTGTGTTCTTTGAAGACATCTTTCCGTACAAACGGGAAGCAGATAAGACTTCTGGGAAAAGAACACACGAGATGGCGTTCAGGGACGAAAGCCCCGAGGAACCGAATGTTAATGCGGAAATTGAACCAAGAAGAAGTCAGAGATCTAGAATCTCAAAATCTTTTGGTCCAGATTTCATAGCATACGCTATTGAGAGCGAGCCTCAAACATTTAAAGAGGCTATGTCAAACCCAGAAGCACAAATGTGGAAAGAAGCTATAAATAGCGAAATAGAATCCATACTAAGTAATCATACTTGGGAATTGGTAAACTTGCCTCCTGGAAGTAAACCAATTGGGTGTAAGTGGATTTTCAAACGAAAATTAAAACCGATGGATCTATCGATAAGTACAAGGCTAGATTAGTAGCCAAGGGTTATCGGCAAAAAGAAGGACTTGACTACTTCGATACATATTCACCAGTAACAAGAATAACGTCCATTCGGATGTTGATTGCGATTGCAGTATTGCACAACTTAGATATCCATCAAATGGATGTCAAGACTGCATTCTTAAATGGTGAATTAAATGAAGAAATATATATGGAGCAACCAGAAGGATTTAAAGTCAAGGGCCAAGAACACAAGGTGTGTAAATTGGTAAAATCCTTATACGGTTTAAAGCAGGCTCCAAAACAATGGCATGAGAAATTTGATAGTGTCATGATCAAAGATGGATTCACTATAAATGAATGCGATAAGTGTGTTTACACTAAAACAGTTGGAGATGCATGTATCATTGTTTGTCTTTATGTAGACGACATGTTGATACTTGGGACTAATATTGAGATTATTAAGTCCACTAAAAGAATGTTATCTAACTGTTTTGATATGAAGGATCTGGGGGTTGCTGATGTAATTTTAGGAATTAAAATTACTAGAACACCAGATGGAATCAGTCTATCTCAATCTCACTACGTGGATAAGATGATAGAAAGATTCAAGGATCATGGGATAAAAGAGAATACAAATCCTTTTCTCCCACACGTCCACCTTCATAAGAATACAGGAACTGGAATACGCCAGTTGGAGTATTCTCAGATTATCGGAAGTCTAATGTATTTAATGAATTGCACTAGATCCGATATTGCTTACGTTGTAAGCAAGTTAAGTAGATATACTAGCAACCCTAGTGATCTACATTGGACCGCTTTACTACGAGTATTGGGTTACGTATCACATACCAAGGAATATGCCTTGAGATATGGAAAGTATCCTCCTGTACTGGAAGGATACAGTGATGCTAATTGGATTGCAGATTCTGAGGAATCAAAATCAACTAGCGGATACGTATTTACTCTAGCAGGAGCAGCGGTATCATGGAAATCTTCTAAGCAAACATGTATTGCCCGTTCCACTATGGAATCGGAATTCATAGCCTTAGATAAGGCTGGAGAAGAAGCTGAATGGCTTCGACAATTCTTAGAAGATATACCGTTATGGCAAAAGCCAGTGCCCGCTATATGTATACACTGCGACAATCAAGCAGCTATATCTAGGGCACAAAATGTGATATACAACGGTAAGTCTAGACATATTCGTCGTAGACATAATACCGTGAAGCAGTTGCTCTCAAATGGAATTATCTCTATTGACTTTGTATCGTCAAAGGATAATTTAGCGGATCCGCTTACTAAAGGTTTAAGTGGAGAGCGTATAAACTGCGCATCGAGGGGAATGGGTCTAAAAGCCTAACCTTACCGAGTCAGCTTAATGGAAACCTCACTTAGCGACTGGAGATCCCACGGACTAAGTTCAAGAGGAAAAACTAGTTATGATTGACTCAGCAAGTAAGCACTTGGGAGCTTGACTCCAATCCATTCCTAAGGTGCACATAAGTGCTTGTCTACAAGTGGGTTAAGGATAAGCTTAACGCTTTTAATGATGCCTATATCTTGTTTCTAAACAAGTGGAGTAGAGTAGACTACTCTTCATAGGTCCATCACCTATGTGAGTATAGAGTTGGGTCGGCTCTTTGGGAATCTCTATGGAGGCTGTTATTCCCTAAAGATACTCTCTGAAACCAAGAATGTCCAGGGCCAAAACGGACACAACAGAGAACCAAAGTTGATTTGGAAAGTCACTGTGTGAAGCTTATTGACTTGGCTTACACTAACGGCTAACAGTTCAAGACCTAGTTCACTGATTAGCCAGTAAGTCCGATAAAGCTTTCGCTATGGAAGGTTCAAGACCTAGTTCACCTATCCTTATGCAGTTTCTTTTCTAAAGTACCTTACACAATAGAGTCAGTCTCTTTGTGTGTCATTTCCTTGAATTCTTCATTCATTGTGGGGGATTGTTGGAATTGAAGAATATAAAAGCTGAATCTTCGAGATGAATTATGGCGAGATCCGTTGATCAAATCAACCGGATGATGGTTGGAGTGTGTTCTCCTTCCATTTGTGATGAACGTGGTATATTTACATGTTCAATTCCGACTTCGAATGAATGAGATATTCAAGTCCAAAGATTGCCTAATTCAAAGCCAAAAGGGACTAAATTTAGCTACAAGCATTTAGTCCCACATTGGCCATGTGATGGAAGTATATGGGGTATAAATAGAGAAAAAATGAGACCAAAGGGTGTGCCCTTTGGGTACTTGGAGTTTTCGCGCGCGAATTGGAGGGAACTATACTCGTACATGCGTACGTGCACGCACGCGCGCCGCCGCTGGCGGCGGCGGCCGGCGGCGCCGGCGCCGGCGCCGGCGTCGGTGCCGGGCCGGGCTCGGGCTCGGGCCTGGGCCTGGGCCTGGGTCCGGGTCCGGGTCCGGTCCGCGGGCTCGGGCTCGGGCTCGGTGGTCCGTGGTCCGATCTGAGTTCCCTACCTGGTTCTCTTTTTGAATCAGGGGCCGTTAATCCAACCCGCCCGCGGAAGGATTCGAAAACTCCAACGGGTGTCCGCCCGCCCGCGAACGGATCCGACCGTTCGCCAACCGCTGTCGGAAAACCGACAGAGCGGTTGGTCGGTTGCGACGGTTCTGTCCGAACCGTCGCAACTGTTGGGAATTGGCGGACGAGAATACCCCTCCGAGCGCTATAAAAAGCGCCCCAGGGGTTCATTCTCAAACACACCAAATTGAAGTTTTCGCGCGCGAATTGGAGGGAACTATACTCGTACATGCGTACGTGCACGCACGCGCGCCGCCGCTGGCGGCGGCGGCCGGCCGGCGCCGGCGCCGGCGCCGGCGTCGGTGCCGGGCCGGGCTCGGGCTCGGGCCTGGGCCTGGGCCTGGGCCTGGGTCCGGGTCCGGGTCCGGGTCCGCGGGCTCGGGCTCGGGCTCGGTGGTCCGTGGTCCGATCTGAGTTCCCTACCTGGTTCTCTTTTTGAATCAGGGGCCGTTAATCCAACCCGCCCGCGGAAGGATTCGAAAACTCCAACGGGTGTCCGCCCGCGCGAACGGATCCGACCGTTCGCCAACCGCTGTCGGAAAACCGACAGAGCGGTTGGTCGGTTGCGACGGTTCTGTCCGAACCGTCGCAACTGTTGGGAATTGGCGGACGAGAATACCCCTCCGGAGCGCTATAAAAAGCGCCCCAGGGGTTCATTCTCAAACACACCAAATTGAAGAATCTTTCTCTCTTCTGAAAGATCTCTCCCTCTCTCTATAAGTTCTGCCTCCGTTCTGAACTGGGCTCCAGCGAAGTGCGACTCCTCGACTTCCAGAGCAACTTCCAACAGCGAAGTGGGAATCCACGAATTCCAGAAGTGACTTCCAACGAAGTGGGAATCCGCGACTTCCAAGTGAAGTGGGAATCCGAAGCTACTTCCTAAAGGAGATTCTGCCAAAAATTCTTCAACCTTCCTACGTCCTCAACAGTGGGTGTTCCTCCAAAAGAGTAAGACAAATATTCATTTGAAATTTGTCGTTATACCGCTGTTTTGCTAATCCTGTGTAGGTACTGGTTGACTACGGTTCGACCGTACGGTATTTGGTAGTGCTGTCCAAATACCGTGAAGAAGTGTTGTATCTTGGGAGACCAGCGTCCATTATCCCGTAAGCACCGGTGCGGGGGACGTAATTGTCTTAAGGAGATCGCTGTAAGCGTACCTCACTTCAATTACTGTATAAGTGGACTAAGTCCTTTATACAGGGGATATACTTTACAGTATATCGAGATTGACTTAGATTCAGTCTAAGTGAAACTGTATAAGTGGATTAAATCCTTTATACAGGGGATATACTTTACAGTATATTGTGACTGACTTGGATTCAGTCTAATTGGTGCTTAAACCAAGGAAGGAAATTGAAAGGTGGTTCTTAAATTAAGGAACGTTCTATTGAACGGAAAACCTCCCACCTGATATTTGCCGACCTGGCCAATTAGATTGTTGATATCTCAGTGATCTTGATAAGTTGTCAGATTGATTCTTGTTAAGCAGAATATCCAACAGGAACAATTCTGAAAACTCATGTGCATGAACATGAGAAATAATGGATAAAATTTTTCGCTCTCTTTATACTTCATAATAAGGTCCATCCCCTCAAACTTGATTCATCTAAGTGGATTCACTATCAATCACCAATAATGACTTGTTCAAAAGGTTGATTAATTGCTTAAGATGGTGACCGTTCAGTTGTGTTTTGTGAATATATAACTCCTATACTATTCCCCAATTTTTTATGTTTCACAATGATATCAAGAAATTGCATGTTCAATAAAATGTGGTTGCTGAAGTGAGATTGTGGAGGTTGGGCTGTGGCAACACACTTTACAGTAGGATTACTAGTGATCACACTGCAAGGTCAGAGATAGCTTTAATTGAGGATAAGGCAGAGCCGAAACTGCATTTTATATGATCTTAATCAGCATGATCAATGCTGTTCCTGGGTGCACAAAGTTTTCTTTTCCTTCTTTTCTTCTTATTGCGGAATGGCCCAGATGGGCACACAAGTTGTCATAATAGAGCAATAAACAGGAGGGAAGAAATCGATCTTCCCCACTGTAACATTGTATATAGGCTTACATCCACTGCTGCCAGTGGAGATAAATGATTCCACTAGAAAGAAGATCCCAAACTGTGATTAAAGATTCCAGATATAATTCTTGGAATCTCTAATAATTCTTCTAAGGATCCCAAAGATCTATTATAGCCGAAACACAGATTCGGTCTGTAATAAGTCCATGTGATTGTGCATGGTCTAGGCTGGTCACTAACATACTAATCCTTTATGGACCACAACCAAAATAGAGATTATACGCATTTTTGCCTGCGTATAATTTAAGATGCACGTAACAATCTGATCAAGATTGAAATGAATGACACCTTGACTATCATGGTACACTGCCATTCTCTACTGCCACTGTATAAAAGCAATATTACTCTCAACCAGACGGCTTGTTTCACCATTTCTATAACTGGAGCATGCTCTGCTTCCGGTAGATGATGAAATTATTGAAGACTAGGTCACTTTTGAATCGATCGCATTCCCAGTCTCGATTGTTCTTCTATCCATATCATTAACATAATAAAAATCAAAATATCCAACAAACTTTCAATTATTACCAGACCCTCTGCCATAAAGAAAATTAATATCTGCATTCCCTCAGAGAGATGATAATGTCTCATTGTCTCACAATGCACCTAACCCATACCTACAAATATATCTATTGAGCATGATAATGATATATGAAATATCCAAATAGGTGCAGATTATAATATGCAAAAAGTTCCCAACAACAGTATCATAAGGTGCATGTAACATGTCCTATATATTCCTCTTTTTAGATTAAGGAAAGTGAGAGAGATGGAATATTGGTCCTGATACATAAGCAGAAACATCGCAATTAGAAGATCAGAGGCCTACTTAAATTAAATATATGATGCTTAGAATTCAAATTTCCTATGTTTGAGTTTTAGAGAATATTGTCTGGTGTGGAGAGATTTCCTTCAAAGATATTTTTGCTTGTGAGGGGTGATTTCCCCCCAGAACTGTCTTGTAATTTTTTTTTTTTTTTTGGTTTTCAGTAAAGCTTTAGATTAGTGAACTTTTTATTTGTGTTACCAAATTGCGAACATCCCCATACGCAGAAGAATATCCCCATTCACAGAAGAATAACTAAAGATGGAAGGTTCTGACTATTGGAGTAATCATGGGATTCAAAATTTCATACTGAACTGATCAAGAATTTTTCAAATTTGATTTTTCTGAGGAAAAAAAATATTCCTAGTTTCCTACTCTTCAATTGTCATTCCCAGGTGAAAAATATTTACCTTCCTAGTCATGTCTCCAAACGTTAATTGCATTGACTTGTTCCTACAATTTATGATATCGTTTGTTGTTGCTAGGAGCGGCCTTCCTAGAATGACTGGGGTCTGGGCTTTCGGATTCAGAACGGAGTGTGTTTCCAAATGATGAAATTCACGGGTAGATGAACTCCCTGACCCGTATAAGAACATCAGTGATTTCCCCTTGGGAACTTCCACTGAATGATCAGCTAGTTGTATCGTTAACCGTATTGGATGGAGGTCGTCCAACCCGATTTGTTGATACACAGAAAAGAGGAGCAAGTTGATACTTACTCCCAAATCAAATAATGCCTGGTTGATGGTGATCTGTCCCATGGTATATGCAATAGTTGGACATCCGGCGTCTCTGTACTTCACAGAAATGGGACCGGATAGCAACTCACTAATTGTGGTAAGGAAGACCTTCTTGGGAATCTTTATTTTTCTCTTCTTGATGCACATTTATTTAAGAATTTTGCATAAGATGGTACTTGTTGGATTGCATCAAGAAGTGACACATTTATTTACACTTGATTAAACATCTCTCAGATCTTTTTCATTTGAGCATTTGATTTAGTATCTGTTAGCCTATTAGGGAATGGTGCAATAGGATTATGTGTGGGCTCAGCTCATTTTTCTTTTTCTTCAGACCTCGATGTGGATGGTTGTGAACTTGATGATGATGGGTCAGATGAAGCAAGCTTTTGTTGGGTGGACAGTAGAGGATTGGACACTTGGGAATTGAAAATGTGATTGTCTACTTGCTTTTTAGATCTTAAGACATGAACAACATTGCATTGATTTGGCTGAGTATCTTGTGCCTCATGCACTAGGAAAGAGTTCTTAAGATTAGTCAATGGTTGGCTCGGTAATGCTTTCTTTTATCTTTCACTAAGTGAATTAGCCAATTGACTAATCTGAACCTCTAACCTATTAATGGCATGGTTATGCTTGTTTATCATTAAGGCTTGAGTTTTGAACAAAATTTCCAAGGCTTTCTCCAGCTCAGTCATTTTTCTTTCTAGGAGAGGATTTTGAAAATGTTGTGGAGCTTGATGTTGGAATTTTGATGGAAATTTGAGCTGGAAATTTGATTGAAAATTTGGTTAGAAAATAGGTTAAAAATTGGAATGTTAGTTATGAGCAAGGAATTGATTGTGAAAATTTGGTCTGTTCTGCTCATGACTGTTCTGACTCCATGAAAAATTGGGATGATTCCTCCATCTCAGATTGTAAGTTTTGGAGTATAAATTGATATTCAATCTGAGAAAAACTGCATTCATGTTGTCTGGTAATATTTATTGAGCTAAGTAACTAGACACTCTTCAAAGGCATGGTTTAGTGCATGGCAATAAGTGCAACCTGGATTTATTATTTGTAGTGGGTTAACTTGGTTTACCATTCCTTATTTCTTTGCTTCTAAAAGTTCTAATCTTCTCATCAAGTGGGTGATTTTGGCTTCTGCAGATATAGAGGATCAACCGATTAGAGTCCGCTTCTGAAAGTTATTGGATTCTGATTTATAGACTTTTCTTGACAACATTCTCACTGGATTATTTTTCAGCTAAGGCTTCATATAAATCTCATCCTTGGTCCTCGTCTTTCTTTAAGAATTCTCCTTAACACATCATTTCAAGGAGAGTTTTCATGGGGTAATCAAGACCGTCGTAGAGAACTTGGCACTGCCACCATTTCTCTACGCCATGGTGTGTACACTGGGCAAGTAAGTCCTTAAAGCGCTTAAAGTACTTCCAAAATGGTTCATTAGGCTCCTATTTAAACTGCATGATATTTTCTCGGATGAGAGCGGTCTGATGGATTGGGAAAATTTTTTCAAGAAAACTTTTATAAAATCGTCCCAAGATGAAATTGAACCGACCGCGAGACTATAAAAAGTCACTTCTTTGCTAGGTCTTTAAGTGCAAATGGAATGAATCGGAGTCTAACTGCATCTTCACCTACATGGGGGATTCTCATCACCAAGCATACTTCTTCATATTCTCTTATGAAAAAGTATGCATCCTTAGATTGTTGGCCCAGAGGCCTTCCACTCTAGTTTTGATGATGATTAACTCATGTAGTTATAGTTTACTAATAATCTTGTGATATTTAGTTTCAGATATTTAACCAAGATATTAGTAGGTGATTAGCTTCAACAAAGGTATTTTGGAGCTTTCACATGGTGATTCAAGAGCCCGAGCGTCAAGTTCATATCTAGCACTCGTTTGGAGTCAAGCTCGGTGGATTACGTTTGGATCGAGTCGACTTGGAGACGGCACTCTACAAGAAGACTTCGGTACATTGTTTAGTTTATGGTTTAGATCCATTTGTTAAAGATTAGATAGTGTGATATGCTCAAGTTCACAACGCACACACTTGTTTCAAGTTTCATGTTTGTTGGTTTTCGCTTTTTGCTTTAATCGATCTTGTTTTTTAAGTCAAAAACATAGATATACTATATTTCATATATATTGGATTCTATCCATATACAACATGCTTAAAAGTTGTTTCAATATCATGTTTTTGTATTTGAATGAGTTTTGGACAAAACGATTTTTCATTTCAAAAATCCTAGTTTTGGAAAATACAGAATTTGGTTTTCGGCAAATTTTTCAAGTCACAAAAATGGTTCAAATAGTTTGAAATATGTGTTGAATTTTTTCACACATGTTTGTATTTCAAAGATAATATAAGAACTTATTTTTGTGGATTTTTAGAGATTTTATGGGATTTATTGGATAATAAAAAACCTAAGTTTTAAGTTTTGAAATTGCCCTGCTAGGCTCTGGCGGTCGACCGGGCCGGTCGACCGGACCAAGAGTCGGTTGACCGGACCGGTCGACCGACGTGCACAAGAACATGCACGCAGGCCAGCTTGCATGGCCGGTCGACCGAGCGGTCGACCGACTGAAGTCAACCCACTCTCGGGTTGGCCCGGTCGACCGGGCGGTCGACCGGCCAGAGAGCCATTGCTCTCTGGTTCTGGGCGGGATCGACCTAGCGGTCGACCGGCAGGCTCAATGGTCAATATTTTGACCGTTGGCCTGTCGACCGGCCGGTCGACCGGAAGGTCATTTTTGACCTTTCTGACAACAACGGGCAGAATTTGATTGGGCCTTTATATACCCCATCTCTTGGCTGTTTTGGATAAGATTTTTAGAGAGCAAAAATCTACTTCATCTCAAGTGTTTTATTACAAATTTCAAAAGAGTTTTAGAGCTTTAAAGATTTGATCTTTATTTTGTTTTAAAAGGGGTTGGAAAATTCAAAGAAAAGAAAAGTCTTTGGGAATTGGTTTGATCTTCATTTTCAACTCTACCTAGAGTTTTTCCCTAGAGTTTTTCTTTGAGTTTTTAATTTTTAAACTCTTTGTTTTCCACACTTGAGCTATCTTGCTATCCCATCTATAGGATCTTTATCTTTGTGGGAAAATTGGTTTGTGGTTGAGATAGACCACCAAGTTGTAAACTTCCTTCATTGTGATATCCCTCCAGTGAGAGGAGATTGAATTGGTATCCCTCTTTTGTGAGGTGATTGTGAAAGTTGTGGTTGGCTCCCTCTAGTGAGAGGTGGAGATTGTGTTTAGCTCCCTCTTGTGAGAGGTGGAGTTTGTGTTGGAATCCCTCAAGTGTGAGGTGATTGGTGTTTGTTGGCTAAGTGCCTACCCCTCTTGTGTGAGATGGATTTTGTGTTGGTTGTGTCTTGCCTCTGTGAGAGGTTGTATTCGGTTGAGAGAGGAGTTGTGTACTCCTGGTTGTATTTTCTCCAAATCCTCAGTGGAGGTTCCCTGTGTGGGAAGTCCTGTGTGGACGAGATAGTGGAAATCCTTCTGTGTGAAGGTGGGGACGTAGAGCTGTGTGCTCGAACCTCGAAACATATCCGTGTGTTTGTGTTTGATCCATTTTCTCTTACTCTCTCTCTCTTTTACTTTGTGCATTGCATCATATGCCATATCATATATATGCTTGTATTGTTTGTGTGTGCCTCACTTGTGTTCAACCACGAGAGCTTCATATGGCACCTCAACTCTTATTCAGAGGAATCAAGAGGAGTTAGTCCAGAGCCCTTCACCGAGAATTCGGCTACACTCGTTAGTTACATTAAGTGTGTTGCATTTAAGTTTTAATTTCTGCATTATTGTTCATAGATTAGCCGTACACCTATTCACCCCCCTCTAGGTGTACTTTCAATTGGTATTAGAGCCTATGCTCCTGATATTAGGTTTAATCACCTAGGAGTGTGACCTTGACTTTACTAATCTATCATTTGCATTTTCACACTTTATTGTTTACACACACGCATGGATTGCTTGACACCTCCCATGTATGATGTTTTTAACATTGACATGTGAAAATTTAGGATGAGTATGTACCTAAAAACCCTAGGCTTGCATGTTTTTCTTACCGCTATCAAGAAATCCTATCTTGGTAATAGCAAGCATATAGAGGCTAATGCACACGCCTTAACGGCACTTAGAAGCACGCTTAATAAAGAATATCTTTCTATGGTTTCTAACTGTGATTCCGCCTTTGCAGTGTGGAACACGTTGACCTCCTCCGAGCTTCAAACACCCAACATAATGGAGATGGAATCTAGTGGAGAATCCGAGCAACATTGCTATATGGTCCAAGGGAATGACTCCCTTGAGTATACTCGAAACTCAATTAGATGATGATGATGCTAGTTCTTCTAGTAATGATTATATTGATGTCAATGCTTTAAATGAAGAACTATCAATTGTTTATGAAAATTGTTAGAAAAGTATAATCTTTTAAAAAAAGAAGAGTTTTGGACTTAATAAAGAAAATAAAGATTTGAGTTCAAAACTTGATTTGACTTTGCAAGAGAAGGAAGAGATTTCAAGTGAACGTGACTCACTTAAATCCCAACTAGATCTTGTCCTAAAAGAAAATGAATTTTTGAAAAATAAAATGATTGTAATAATATTTTGAAGAAAAATGAAAACTTATCTTTAAAACTTGAGTTTACTTTAAAAGAAAATGTTTCTTTGAAAAACAAAATTGATTTGATTTCAAAAGAATTGGAAGATTGTTTAAAGAAAAATATTTCTTTGTAAATGATATTGATTCTCATGTTTGCCATGCTAGTGTAGCTTCTTCATCTAACTTACCTATTGCATGCACCTCTTCTAACATTGAAAATGATATTTGTATGCTTAAGAAGAGTGTGGATTGTTTGTGCTCCACTTTGAGACATTGTGCTTTGAACCACTCACGTTTGGAATCTATGTTTCGAAAGAAACAAGTTCCATCTTTGCATGCACACCATACACGGCATACACATGCTTCCCACGTTCACACCCATAACACTTTGTATGCTCATGTGTACACATGTACACATTGTGGACTTAAGGGCCACCTTGCTAAGTTTTGTTATGATCGTATAATGATTCAAATTTAGCAACTAAGTTTGTTTGGGGTAGGAAAGGAGCTAACCCCCATGGACCCAAAAGAGTATGGGTACCAAAGATCACTCATATTGTATTTGATGTAGGTGTAGGCTCTCACATGACATGAGAGTGATGGTGCCTTGAGGTGGATGCGTTCCGAGCTTAAAGAGGACAATTTGGATGCATCACTTTCAAGGGGAGTTTGGTGGGAGGACCACCTTGGTTTAGAGACATGGAGAGTTGCCCTCATAGGTTTTGGTAACTATCTCTAACTCCTCATTTATGTTTACATGCTTTTCATATTATTCATTTTTAGCATGTTTTGATTAGTATGTTGAATGCCATGATAATTAGATTAGTGATATACATGATTAGTATTTGAGATCACCCATATTTAATATGGATTTATACTTTTGTGTTCTCACATTTGTTTAGCTATTGTGTATATCATAGATCTAATGCATGTGCATTTACATAATGATCATATGAGTTTTGTTTTGATTTCTATGCTTCATGTTTTGATTACACGTTTAGATGTTAGTTTTCATTAAAACTCGGATATATATATTTGTACAACTAGTGAGCCACAAATAGATTATGTTATGTTTGTGCTTGAACGCTCATTTGTACTTATTAGATGTACTAGTATAGCCTAGTTTTGATGATTCATACATTTGACTTGTATTTCTATTTTGTACATATTTTCATGTTTATGTTTAACTTCATGTATATGTCTATTTTGTCTAAACTATTAGTTATACATATACATTCTTGAGCCACTTGCCTTCATGCATATACTTTTGTGGACTCATTATGTTTGGATATTTATGTATACTTTAGTTTGTACAAAACATACATATATCTTGAAGGATTTTAGTTTTGATGATTTTCATGTTTTTTAAGGAATTTCGTATTTGAGCTTAATTGCCTATTTCCATGACTTTGTATTTCACATTATACTTGTACACTCACGTCATTTTTGTTTACTCATGATTTGTTTTCATGAGACTATATATTCTTTATAGACCCTTGAGTGTTTGATGATCATGTGATTTTCATATTTTCATAGAAAATATTTTTGTTTTATTCCTTACTTGAAGGATTTCGTACTAGTTTATAAATTTTTTATATAACTAGTTCGTATTCTTCATTATGGTAGAGTTTTCAAACATACTATATTTTCAAACTTATTTTTGAAAACTCCTACCCATCCAAGGGCGGTTGGTTGGGCGACCATACCTTGTACGCTCATTATTGAAAATATATTTAAAACATATGCATGAAATGGGTGGTAGGAAGTATGAGTTATACACTTGATCTTATTGTGTTTTCAATTGATATCATTATATCTTTTCAATTAGTATCAATATTGACATTCTTTTTGTATACTCATATATGTTTTTATATATGTATGCTTACACTTCATATAGTATCAATTTCGATTGGTATTAAATTTTTTTTTCATACATATATATGCTTTATTTGTGCTTACTTATCTCTATATTTTTGAGCACAAATTTTAGTTATGCTAAGCTTGATTTTTTAATGTTTATTATATTTCAATTGATTATTTTTCAATTGGTATCTTATACAAGCTTATGCATCATTTTATTTGGTATTTCATAAAGGGGGAGAAAATTCATATTTCACCTTTCAATTAGTTTTGTTTACCTTTGGTATTCCACTCTCACACTTTATGTTGAAAAATGATTGAAAAATTGATTATTGATTTTAATTTGGTATCATACGCTTCTAATGAAAAATATCTTCAATTAGTTTATTTTTTTAAATTGGTATCAAAAGTGTAAAATATTTTCAATTGGTACTAATTTTTACAATTGGTATCAAGATTATCTATATGTTTACATATTTCAATTAATATCAAAATTTGATTGGTTTCTTCAAAAATGTTTTATGTACTTTCAATTGGTAATTTAAATTGGTTTCTTCAAGATTTGTTTTCAATGCCTTATTTACTTTCAATTGGTATTCCTCAAAATTTTGTTGGTTTACCTATTTGTTTATTTTCAATTGATATCATGATGCACTAAATTGATATATTTTTTTAATTGGTATCATAATGTTTTGATTTTATTTCACCCCTTGAGTATTTTTGTTTCGGACAAAAAGGGGAAGAACAAATTTTATTGTTTTCTTTCACCCCTTTGTTGATGATTGACAAAAAGGGGAGAAGTATTTGAGTTTATATGCATGTTTATCAAAGCTTGCTTTGTTTCATATTGATATAAAGAGAGTTTGTTTTATGTTTTGTTGATATTGGTATCAAGAGTATGGATATTAGTATCAAGAACATAGTTTGTTGTTTTTGTTTTTGTTGATATCAAGATCTGTTATTAAAATTTTTATTGTTGGTATCAAAAGCTTTTATTGATTATCTTTCAATTAGTATCAAGAGCTTTTATTAAAAGTTTTATTATTGATATCAAGAATTTTTATTGATTAGCTTTCAATTGAAATTTTTATTGATATCAGGAGCATCTTTTAAAGAACATGTTTATTTTAAGTTTATACTTTCATTTGTAATTAAGAACATGTTTATGAGAAGAAGAAATAATTTATTTGGTATCATGAGCATGTTCATTGTTTTATGCATGTTTGTGCATATTCATGTTTAGCATTCATCGCTTATCTTATTGTTTATTGCTATGCATGAGTTAAGGGGGAGCTTCTTTGAAGCTTAACTTTAATCCATGCATATATAACTCCATGAGTTTTGTCATCATAAAAAAGGAGGAGAATGTTGGCCCAGAGACCTTCCACTCTAGTTTTGATGATGATTAACTCATGTAGTTATAGTTTACTAATAATCTTGTGATATTTAGTTTCAGATATTTAACCAAGATATTAGTAGGTGATTAGCTTCAACAAAGGTGTTTTGGAGCTTTCACATGGTGATTCAAGAGCCCGAGCGTCAAGTTCATATCTAGCATTCGTTTGGAGTCAAGTTCGGTGGATCACGTTTAGATCAAGTCGACTTGGAGACGACACTCTAAAAGAAGACTTCGGTACATTATTTAGTTTATGGTTTAGATCCATTTGTTAAAGATTAGATAGTATGATATGCTCAAGTTCACAACACAAACACTTGTTTCAAGTTTCATGTTTGTTGGTTTTCGGTTTAACCGATCTTGATTTTTAAGTCAAAAACATAGATATACTATATTTCATGTATATTGGATTCTATCCATATACAACATACTTAAAAGTTATTTCAATATCATGTTTTTGTATTTGAATGAGTTTTGGACAAAACGAATTTTCATTTCAAAAATCCTAGTTTTGGAAAATACAGAATTTGGTTTTCGGCAAATTTTCCAAGTCACAAAAATGGTTCAAATAATTTGAAATATGTGTTGAATTTTTTCACACATGTTTGTATTTTAAAAATAATATAAGAACTTATTTTGTAAATTTTTAGAGATTTTATGAGATTTATTGGATAATAAAAAACCCAAGTTTTAAGTTCTGAAATTGCCCTGCCAGGCTCTGGCGGTCGACCGAGCCGGTCGACCGAACCAAGAGTCGGTCGATCGGACCGGTCGATCGACGTGCACAAGAACGTGCACGCAGGCCAGCTCGCTTGGCCGATCGACCGAGCGGTCGACCGACTGAAGTCAACCCACTCTCGGGTTGGCCCGGTCGACCGGACGGTCGACCGGCAAGCTCAACGGTTGATTTTTTGACCGTTGGCCGGTCGACCGGAAGGTCATTTTTGACCTTTCTGACAGTCAATAGGCAGATTTTGATTGGGCCTTTATATACCCCATCTCTTGGCTATTTTTGGATAAGATTTTTAGAGATCAAAAATTTACTTCATCTCAAGTGTTTTATTACAAGTTTCAAAAGAGTTTTAGAGCTTTAACGATTTGATCTTTATTTTGTTTTAAAAGGGGTTGGAAAATTCAAAGAAAAGAAAAGTCTTTGGGAATTGGTTTGATCTTCATTTTCAATTCTATCTAGAGTTTTTCCCTAGAGTTTTTCTTTGAGTTTTTGATTTCCAAACTCTTTATTTTCCACACTTGAGCTATCTTGCTATCCTATCTATAGGATCTTTATCTTTGTGGGAAAATTGGTTTGTGGTTGAGATAGACCATCAAGTTTAAACTTCCTTCATTGTGATATCCCTCCAGTAAGAGGAGATTGAATTGGTATCCCGCTATTGTGAGGTGATTGTGGAAGTTATGGTTGGCTCCCTCTAGTGAGAGGTGGAGATTGTGTTTAGCTCCCTCTTGTGAGAGGTGGAGTTTGTGTTGGAATCCCTCAAGTGTGAGGTGATTGGTGTTTGTTGACTAAGTGCCTACCCCTCTTGTGTGAGATGGATTTTGTGTTGGTTGTGTCTTGCCTCTGTGAGAGGTTGTATTCGGTTGAGAGAAGAGTTGTGTACTCCCAGTTGTATTTGCCCCAAATCCTCAATGGAGGTTCCCTGTGTGGGAAGTCCTGTGTGGACGAGATAGTGGAAATCCTTCTGTCTGAAGCATGGACGTAGAGCTGTGTGCTCGAATCTCGAAACATATCCGTGTGTTTGCGTTTGATCCATTTTCTCTTACTCTCTCTCTTTTACTTTGTGCATTGCATCATATTGTCATATCATATATATGCTTGTGTTATTTGTGTGTGCCTCACTTGTATTTAACCACGATAGCTTCATATAGCACCTCAACTCTTATTCAGAGGAATCAAGAGGAGTTAGTGTAGAGTCCTTCACCGGGAATTCGGCTACACTCATTGGTTACATTAAGTGTGTTGCATTTAAGTTTTAATTTTCGCATTATTGTTCATAGATTAGCCGTACACCTATTCACCCCCCCTCTAGGTGTAGTTTCATAGATTCCATGTCGTGGAATCTAGAAAGGGTGTTTATGAATTGCGATTTTAGCTCAAAGTTGTTACCATTTACTTCTGGTAACTGAATGCATGAAGGAAGTGATGTCCTGATGGGTTAGAATGTGTTCTGAAGTGAGGTATGATTGGCCATAATTGGATGTGAATCTTCTAGTAGTGTAGATGCTTTCAAAGTGTTTCTAACTAGTTATGATATTGTTGGGTCTCTTGACCACACTTCCATGCTAAATACACTACAAACAATGTTCAAACAACAACCAAGCGAAAAATGGAAAATAGCAAATAAGAAAAAAAGGAAAACAATCTCTAAGCTAGTCTAAGGTTCCTGTACCTAGACGACTCCTAACTGGGTAATTACCCGGGGGAGGTTATTGTTTGAATATGACCACAAGTTAATCGGTCAGGTAGGGGCAAAATATGGTGGGAGGTATCGGTGCGTAAGCAACGGGCCTTAATTATGCCAAACCACGGTATTTTCGAGGTTTAACCTCTTAATCCCTGACTTTAAATACCGATTTCAAAAGAGTATGATTCTTATAAGTTTCACCCTTAGTCAATTTCTTAATGAGTCCGAGATATCCCTAGGGGAAACGTTTATCAAGTTTTAAATTAGGCTTGAGATTGTGAGTGCTTGGAAGATTGTTTTTGGTCTAAGAAAGGGTGATGAAATTCTCACCTTATCTTATTTATTGGGTCTTTGCCCTTAAGATTGATTTTGTGTAAGTGTACAGAATATGTCGAACAAGATTCACTCAAAGCAGATAAATCAGCCAAAGAGTTGATCCTATTCTATATGCAATTTTATGTACCTTAGTCCAGCACTCTTCAATAATAAAGTAAATGAATCATAAAGATACGTGCCCAAAGATACAAGAGTCTAAGCCGATTATTAAATTTGCAACAAGCATTTTACTTTTGGGTTATTAGCAATATCCTGGTAATAGCATACAAGAAAATTAATGCTTGCAGAAAGTTAATTTTGCAAAGCCAGCAATCCTGTAAAAAAGATTGTGAGTAGTTCACTCAAGGCTGCCGCGGAAACGCGGCAAAAGTCACGTTTTTGCGGCAGAGTTGAGGGTACTTGGTCTCTGCTTTCAAGAGCAGAGGTCCAAGACCACTTTTATGTTTCTGCTATTCTTGATTTCTTGTTTTCAAAATCTGTAACTTACAACAGAGAAGAAAAATCATTTAGTGCTAAAACAAGAGAAAACTGTTACTCTTCCCGGTAACGACGCTAAAAATTTGTTCGAGTCTAGAGTTCATATGAAACCATGCTGATTGAGATGTTTATGTTTGAAGCCCTGGGGATGTATTTAAGATTTATTTACTCCCTCGAAAAACTATTGTAGAAAAGTAGGTATAATGAGTTGTATCCGCAGGGAGAGGATGCGATGAAAGCGTTTGTCCAATTTTCTTAGTTCTTGTCTTTTAGAACACGAAGGTTCTTCTTTGTTTCAGAATAAAAGAAAAAGATAGTAAAGAAGAAAGGAGTTGGAGTGATGGTTGAGAGAATTAAAGAAAAGAAAACAAGAGATGCAAGATGAAAATGACGAATGAATTGTCGAGTTAAAGAAAACAAAAGGAAAGTTGTTTTGTTTGAAAAAAAAGAATAGAGAAGAGATTTGAAGAAAGAAAACAAGTTGTTTTTAAAGAAAAGAGTTTTAAAATTAGAGGAAAGATAAAGACTAACTAATCAACTTATATATTACTAGCTTACTAACCCCTTGGATAAAACATGATGTATGTAGATTCATTGGTAAATTAGAGGAAAGATGTACACTTTGGTTCTTCAAGTCTAAGAGATAGCTCAATTATGTAAGAAATTAAAAGAACTTTAATGCGGATTAAATTGCCATGGATCTAGAATCAAAAGCATCTCAAGAAGAATTTAAATGCATATTCAAACAAATAAATTCCATACCTGAAGTCATTAGTGGAGAATGGATGAATGTTGAAGAGGACCTCGATTCTTTCTTTGATCCTGCAATAACCCTAATGCCAAACCCTTCTTCTCTCTGATCCTTCTCTTTTCACAACCCTTGCAATTATGATGGATGTCACAATGAAAAATGAAAGAGAGTTGTTTTCTTTACAGGAGGAGAGATGAGGGTCTAACATTTACAAATAACCCCCTGAGATAAAACCACCCATCATGGCCCCTTTATACCTCATGTGATTATTAACTTATATAAATGTAACTTTAATATGGACATCTATAATATCAGTTAACCTTAATTAGGAATCCAATTGAATAGGGTAGTGGGCCACTTAATCTTTAATGTGAGATTAACATTCTCCCACTTGGACCACTAGCCGATTATGTTAAAACTTTAGAAAACAAATAAAAGAAAAGACTCATTTTCAAAAAAATATTTTGACTCCATTGGATTCCATACTGAAAAACCTTGACACGTGATCACGAATTTTAAAAAAAACAACAACTGATAAGCTCAAATCATGAAATACTGTAATACTGCAATTAGCTTGGACCACCAATGCGAGTCATAGCGGTTATACAACATCTATGTCATACTCCCTTCTATGTACCACAACATTGATAACCCTTACTAATTGAGTCCATAACCAAATGACCCCTGTAATTGTCTTGTTAGGACATTTCCTGTTTAACAAACATCCATACATAATATGTGCACATATAATTGGATAATAGGAAATACAGAAACAAACTTTTATTGTGCAATATTGTCAATTATACAAGTACCAAAACATACATTTACAGATTGCTCAAAAGACCCATCCTAACAACATGTTCCTTGAATGTCTTTGGAGGCAATCCCTTGGTCATTAGATCAGCAACCATTAAAGTGGTACTTATACTTTCAATTGACACCTTCTGTTTCTGAACTCTTTCTCTAACCACCAAGTACTTAAGTTCCATGTGTCTGGAACCATTAGAGTACTTTCCATTCTTAGAGAAGAAAACGGCTGCTGTATTGTCACAATATATATCTTCAGCGGCCTGGCAATAGAGTCAACTACACCAAGTGCTGAGATAAAATTCCGTAACCATAATGCATGATTCGAGGCTTCAAAACAAGTTATGAACTCAGCCTCCATCGTGGATGAAGTAGTGATAGACTGCTTTACACTCTTCCACGAGATTGCCCCACCTGCTAGCATGAATATGAAGCCTGAAGTAGACTTCCTGCTATCTGGGCAACCAGCAAAATCTGAGTCCGAATAGCCTATCGCTTCCAACTGATCTGATCTCCTATATGTGAGCATATGGTCCTTCGTCCCCTGAAGATACCGCATTACCTTCTTAGCCAATTTCCAGTGCTCCATTCCTGGATTGCTCTGGTATCTTCCTAACATCCCAACAGCAAAACTGATATCTGGCCTGGTACAAGTATGTGCATACATCAAGCTCCCAACTGCTGACGCATATGGAACTTTCTGTATTTGACCCTTTTCTAAGTCATTTCTGGGACACTGGCTCCCACTTAATTTGTCACCCCTCATAATGGGTGCACAACTGGTTGAACACAATTCCATATGAAATCTTTCCAAGACTCGATTGATATAACCTTTCTGAGACAGTCCTAGCAATCCTCGAGATCTATCCCTGAAGATCTCTATGCCAATAACATAAGTTGCCTCACCCATATCAACCATCTGAAAGTTCTTGGTAAGATAGCTTTTAGTTTCATACAGCAAACCAATATCACTACTGGCTAACAAGATATCATCCACATACAGAACCAGAAAAATAAACTTGCTCCCACTGATCTTCAGATATATACACTGATCAACAGTGTTTTCTGTAAATCCGAAAGAGGTAATGGTATCATTAAACTTTATATACCATTGCCTTGAAGCTTGTTTAAGTCCGTATATGGATTTTTTTAATTTGCAAGCCAAGTGTTCTTGTCCTTTCTTTGCGAACCCTTCAGGTTGCTCCATGTAAATTTCCTCATCCAAATCTCCATTCAGAAAAGCTGTTTTCATATCCATTTGATGTAACTCCAAATCATAATGAACTACAAGGGCCATAATGATTCTAAGAGAGTCCTTCTTTGATACTGGAGAGAAGGTTTCTCTATAGTCAATGCCTTCTTTCTGAGTGAAACCTTTAGCCACAAGTCTGGTCTTATATCGTTCGATATTGCCTTTAGAGTCGCGCTTGGTCTTAAAGACCCATTTACACCCGACTTTCTTACAGTTATCAGGCAATTCGACCATATCCCAGACTTTGTTATGGTCCATAGATTTCAACTCTTCATTCATAACATCAACCCATTTACTAGAATCATTGCATTCTATGGCTTGTGAAAATGAAACTGGATCTTTATTTATCCCAATATCATAATCAGATTCCTGTAGATACACCACATAATCATCTGAAATGGCAGATCTTCTTTCCCTTTGAGATCTTCTCAAAGCTGCCGGTTGTGGTGGTTCTACAACATTTTCAATGGCGATATCCTCATGGAGTGGTGAACCAATATCATAATGTTGTTCTGGTATCTCAGCTTGATGATCAAGCTGAGGGACAACAATTTCTCTTGAAGGAAAGGGTATTGGGATATTTACCCTTACCACCTCAAGATCTACCTTTCTTGGTTCATCACTCCCACTAATTTCACCATTCTCAAGGAATCTGACATTACCAGTTTCAACAATTCTTGTACTATGGTTAGGACAATAAAATTTGTACCCCTTAGACTTTTCTGGATAACCAATGAAATACCCAGATATTGTTCTTGAGTCTAATTTCTTTTCTTATGGATTATATATTCTAGCCTCTGCTGGACAACCCCAAACATGTAAATGTCTTAAACTGGGTTTCCTACCAGTCCACAACTCGAAAGGAGTTGTTGGGACTGCCTTACTAGGAACCCTGTTCAAGATGTACATAGCAGTCTTTAAGGCTTCATTCCACAATGAATTAGGTACATTAGAGAAGCTCATCATGCTCCTAACCATATCCATAAGTGTTCGGTTTCGCCTTTCAGCAACACCATTCTGCTGAGGCGTACCTGGCATTGTGTATTGAGCACAAATACCATGCTTTTCTAGAAATTTGACAAATGGGCCAGGATGTTGTCCTGACTCATCATATCTTCCATAAAACTCACCACCTCGATCTGATCTTATGATTTTAACTTTTCTATCTAATTGTCTCTCGACTTCTGTAATGAACACCTCAAGGATGTCAACAGCTTGAGACTTTTCATGAATTAGATACACATAACCATAACGTGACAGATCATCTATAAAGGTAATGAAGTATCTCTCTCCCGTAAAACATGGAATGGAGAGTGGTCCGCAAATATCTGTATGAATTATTTCAAGAAGCTCTTTACTTCTTGTGGCACCTTTCTTGGTGTGTTTGGTTTGTTTTCCTTTTATGCAATCCACACACACACCAAAATCAGTGAAGTCTAGGTTATCCAAAATTCCATTCTTCACTAATCTTTCAATTCTATCCCTGGAGATATGCCCCAGTCGTCTATGCCACAAGATAGAGGAATTTTCATTAATTAAGCCACGTTTAATACCAACATTCAAATGCAGAGATAAAAGAGATTGTGCAAACTCATCATTCAATGAAATTTTATATAAACCATCACATAAAATTCCGTGTCCAACCGACATTGAATTATACATTAAACTGAGTTTTCCACAACTGAATAAAACAGAATATCCAACAACATCTAATTTGGATAATGACATTAAGTTCCTAGAAATCGAAGGTACATAAAAAGTATCTTCAAGATTCATCTGATGACCCGTCTCTAAGAGTAGTCGGTAAGTACCAACAGCCTCGACCTCCACTTTGAGACGATTCCCCATAAAGACAAATCTCTCACTTTCCTTCGGTTTCCGGGTTGTAAGGAATCCCTGCATTGAATTAGTTATGTGAGTTGTGGCTCCAGAGTCAATCCACCAAGTATTAGAAGGAATTTCAGCAAGATTTGATTCATAACATACAAAAGAAAGATTCATACCTTTCTTTTCGAACCAAGCTTTCCTCTTGTTGCAGTCCTTCTTCACATGTCCTTTTCTGCCACAAAAGTAGCATTTGACAGTGAAATGCTTTCCATGACCCTGGCTACTTTCCCCAGGTTCATTCCATTTCTTTGGTGGAAACCTCTTACCTCTTCCATATTTACCTTTCTTATGGATAGCTCCTTGAGTTACTGCCAACACTGAGTGATGCCCTTCTTGCCTCAGTCTCACTTCCTCTTGTACACACATACCAGTCAGCTCATTCTGATTCCACTTATCCTTATGAGTATTATAGTGGATCTTGAATGGCCCGAACTGAGGAGGAAGTGAGTTGAGGATGAACAGCACTAAGAAGGATTCATCCACTTTCATTCCCAGTGATCCTAACTTCGCAGCCTTATCAGTCATATTTAGAATGTGTTGTTGAACTCCTCTACTACCGTCATATTTCATGGTAGTCAGTTCAGCCATAAGGGTGCCAGCTAATGACTTATCTGCAGACTTAAATCGGTCTTTAACAGCAGTTAAAAGTTCAGATGCACTAGTAGTATGTGGGAGTGAGGTCTTGATGTTATTGGCTATGGTCATCTTGATGAACATGAGGCTGAGTCTATTCGACCTTTCCCAAGCTTTGGCATGGCTAACCTGGTCTGCAGTGCTTTCAGCAGTCACTTCATCAGGTTTCTCTACTAAAAGAGCCATGTCAAGGTCCAATACACCCAGTGTGAATTGGACATGCTCAAACCACTCAGAGAAGTTTGTACCATCCAGGGCTGGAATGCTAGTTGCATGAGTGTGAAGAGAAGTGGGAACGTTCACTGAAACAAAATAGGACAAGCTCACATTAAGGCCTCGAATCAATACAAAATCTTTAATTTATGAAGATGAACTATTGATATCACTTTGATTTCTCCTTTGGGCGAAACCTAAGCATATCTAGTGTTCACTCTTTAGGTGAGACCTTTTATCACCTATGTAGGTCTAATATAATTTATGTCACTTAGATAGTAAGTCATGTTACCTTTGGGTATCCAATTCTACACCATTAAGTTACATAAATTACACTACCCTACCCCGGTTCATAATTATTTGAAAGAGACTTTCCTTTGGGCCAGTCCCAATCTCCTAACTAGAACCGCCATCGAGAATATTATTGTCTTTAATGTCACCCTTATTGACAAGTCTTTTATGTAGTTGTATATTCATAAGGCTTACTAATATAGGTCACTTTGGTAACTACTAAATCAATAAACCGTATGAATACAAAACTAACCAATAATATTCTCTAACCTTTTATTTGAGTAATTCTATAATACTCCAATTTTATTACTTGACCAATTCAATCAATATTAACACAATAACTTAAATGTGTAACATATATTCATGATTGAAATTAAACAGCCATTAGTCGACTGGTCAAGGTAAGCCTAGTCGACTAGGGCTAAGTCAAGTCGACTACAAAAGGGGATTAGTCGACTTGGGTCAAGTATAGTCGACTATAGATGAAGTATTAGTCGACTACAAAATAATAGGTTAGTCGACTAAGGGCAAGATTAGTCGACTCCTGCAGGAAGGCAACTCTCGGTTAATCTATTAGTCGACTTGGGAAAAGGGTTAGTCGACTATACTCATTATTAGTCGACTAATCAAAATGTCAAGTCGACTAATCAGTAAAAACAGAGAGTTCACAACTTTCTGGAAACAGACCTAGTCGACTAGTGTTATGGGCTAGTCGACTAATAGTCGACGAAACAGTTATCCTGTGCGGTTTCTGTTTAATCGACTGAAGCCAAAATAGGGAAAATTAGGGTTTTAATTTCTTGAATTTGATCCCAATTAATTGTACAATTAGAGGAATTTAAACAGAATATTAGGGTTATGAAATCCTCTTATAATTCCACAATTAAAAGATCAAAAAATTTGATTTTTATGAACTGTTAATCAAAAACCCTAATTTTCCATAATCCATAATCCAAGATGTATTGATTCTAAAAACACGGCTCTGATACCAAATGTAAGAAATTAAAAGAACTTTAATGCGGATTAAATTGCTATGGATCTAGAATCAAAAGCATCTCAAGAAGAATTTAAATGCATATTCAAACAAATAAATTCCATACCTGAAGCCATTAGTGGAGAATGGATGAATGTTGAAGAGGACCTCGATTCTTTCTTTGATCCTGCAATAACCCTAATGCCAAACCCTTCTTCTCTCTGATCCTTCTCTTTTCACAACCCTTGCAATTATGATGGATGTCACAATGAAAAATGAAAGAGAGTTGTTTTCTTTACAGGAGGAGAGATGAGGGTCTAACATTTACAAATAACCCCCTGAGATAAAACCACCCATCATGGCCCCTTATACCTCATGTGATTATTAACTTATATAAATGTAACTTTAATATGGGCATCTATAATATCAGTTAAGCTTAATTAGGAATCCAATTGAATAGGGTAGTGGGCCACTTAATCTTTAATGTGAGATTAACAAATTATTGGAGTGATCTTTCCTTAACTTGGTTATGTAGCCTCTTTGGATCATGAGCTCTTAATTGGTTCACAAGAATGGAGCATAAGATTGATGATTTACATATTAGTAATGCATAACAACATAAACAAGTTCGTTAGATCATCAAGGCCATTAATTAGTAAGCATGAAATAAGAAGATTGTGCATAAGATTGTTAGCATTTTAAAGTGAACTCATCTTCATGTTCAATCAAGGCACTTGAAAAAATGGTAAGACACTAAAAAGAGGCACACATGAATCATTTGGGGAGAATCAACACAACTTCAACAAGTTAGTACTCATCTTTTCATTAGGAAATCAAGAATACTTGCAAGAAACACAAGATCAAAATAGATGTATCCAATGAATCCTATGAGTTGTTCATCCAAGAGTTAGTAGTTAGTAGTATTAGTGATTAATTAGTCATGTTAGGAAGTTAGCTAGACATGAAATTAAAATGCATGAAAATGAACATCATTACACTATTTTGCAAAGAAGAAAAGCTTGTAAAGAAAATAAAAAGAAACTAGAGGAGAGAAAAGATGGAGCTTTGCATTGATTGTTACCTTCAATTACAGAACTCTCATTCTCACTCTCTCTATATTTTTGGAACTAATAAAGAGAAATGAAAATTACAAAAGAGCTCTAAAGAAATTCCTAAAGAAATCCTAAATTTTTCTCTCCCGGCTAACTGGTACGAACTAAGGCTCTGGGGGTCTTTATATAGTCACCAAAACCCTAGGTCACTTCCATCACAGCCGTCGAAGGAAATGATGCATCAACGGTTATAGATTTGTTGCTGAACCGCGGCAAAATCACGTTTCTGCGACAGAATCTCGGCCGTTACGCTAGCGCCAGCTCTGATGGCCTGGCTCTGTCCAGGTGTCCTGTAGAAACTTCTAATTCCATGTGAATATTCTCTGGTTCGTTACAGATTTGGGCTTCTTGAATTGGGCATCAAATAATCCTCATTAACTCCCCTTTTTAATTTGAATTTGGGCCTTCTTCTCCATTAAACCGTGGACATGAAAATTTAGAGAAAAATTATTAAAACCCAGTATTTTGTTAACTAATAAATGGGAAATATGATGTAAATAATGAAAAATGAATACTAATTATAAATTAAAGAAGAATACTTTTCTAACTTGGAAACTAAAATAAAAAAACAGAAAAAAAAAATTGGAATCTAAAATAGACCCAAAAAATAACTTCTTAAATGAACTAGGATACTCTGATACACCATAGGCCTGTCGACAGTTGAAGGGAGCTGTTGACAGGTCTGTAATCTTTGACTTACTGTAAAAGCATGCCGACAGAGGAAGAAGATGGTTGTCGATAGGACTGTAGTTGACCCTGATACTGTAAAGGACTGTCAACAGTCGAAAAGAGCTATCGGCAATTATTTTCCTGCATCAGTCCCTCCCTCTTTTAAAGAACTCGTCCTCGAGTTATTATCAGGATATAGCTGCTCGGGTGGGTGATAATCATGGAGATCTGCCACATTGAATGTCTTCGACATTATCATATCGCTCGGAAGATCCACAACATGGGCGTTATTATTGATCTTCAAATTTGAACGGACCATACTTCTTTGACTTCAATTTGTTGTACGATCTAGCATGGATTCTTTCTTTTCTCAAATATGCCATTACCATGTTTCCTTCTTCGAAGACTTTTCCCTTCTTTAATCCAACAGTGGTTCTGCATCTTATATTGGCCTTCTCCAATCTTACTCAAACCTCCTTTTGAACATCTATTACTCACTCAGCCATGGCACTAGCTGCATTATAGAACTTCTCGCCAATGGGCAATTTAACCAAGTCTAGAAGATGATAAGGTACCTTTCGATAGACAATAAAAAAGGGTGATATACCTGTTGAGCTGTGGATTGCACTATTATAAGCAAACTATACTTGAGGTAAAGACTGATCCCATGCTTTTAGCATATCTCTACAAATGCTCCTCAGTAAGTTACCTAATGTGCGATTGATAACTTCTGTTTGGCTATCAGTTTGCGAGTGTGTCGTGCTACTGTACTTTAAAGATGTATCAAATTTTCTCTATAGAGTAGTCCAGAACGTCACCAAGAATTTATTGTCTTAATCTGAAACAATGAAACTTGGCACACCATTCAGTCTCACAATCTCTTGAAAAATTAATTTAGTTACATTTGGTGCATCAGATATCTTTCAGTAAGGAATAAAGTGTGCCATCTTGGAGAATCAATCAACGACGACGAGGATGGAATTCACTCCCTTTTGTGTGCGAGGAAGCCCCAATACGAAATTCATGCTCAAATCTTCCCAGCTATCCTTTAGAACGGGAAAATATGGATATAAGCCTGTATTTTGAGCTTGGTCTTTAGCAACTTGACAAATTGAGTAGCTCTTCGCAACTTGACAACTGAGTAGCCAAAGAGAACAACTTGAATCCATGAGCCAATTTGAGGAAAACTTAAAATATATTGATTAAAAGTTGAATAACTAAAATTATAGTATACAATGGCCTTTTATAAGCAAATGAAAGAAGTATACTTTTCTAACTAGGAAATTAAAATAAAGAAATAGAAATAAAATAAATTGGAATCCAAAACGGACTCTGAAATTAACTTCTAAAATGAACTAGGATACTCTGATACGTCATAGGCCTGTCGACAGTTGAAGAGAGCTGTCAATAAGTTTGTAATCTTCTGATTTACTATAAAAAACTTGTCGACAGAGGAAGAAGAGGGCTGTCGACAGGACTATAGTTTACTCTGATACTATAAAAGACTGTCGACAATCGAAAAGAGCTGTCGACAGTTGATCTCCTGCATCAATTATATTCTGTGTATGAGATTGGTATAGTAGCATGCATCAATATATTCATATTCATATGACAAAGCCAATTAGTATGTGCGTTTGATTTTAAAAAAGTGGGTTTGATTTTGATACTGAGAGAGAGAAAAATTATTGAGAAATATGAATTCTCTCTAGTGTTAGATGTGAGAGGATATTAGAACAAATTCTTCTTTGGCATCTGTATATATTAGAAATTGATAAAAGGTTCAAGCCGAGCGATCCAATCTTATTATAAACTTATACCAATTTACCTCTCTATCCGATATGGGACTATAGTGTAAGACCCGAGAAAGTTTTAGATTTCGATCTAAAATTCATATCTGAATCCCAATTCAATAGATAGAAAACTAGATTGGTGTTTTTCACATAACATTTACCATCCTACTCGTATCTGCTTTCCCTTGTACCAAATTTCAATCTTATTTTAAATTTATATCCAATCAGTCAACTCAATTTGATGTGGGCCTAACTAAAGACGCATTACCTTTCCATTTTACCAAACTCATTAATTCATTTTCATGGATTAGATTCTCGGCTCTTTTTACCAAACTTATTAATTTGTCATATCTAATTAAGATTATCACTTCGACCGGATGCAGATACTTTTTCTAGCAAATTTTCCTTTGGTCATATTCTAGATATATACGCCTAGTCTCTCTCTCTCTCTCTCTCTCTCTCTCTCTCTCTCTCTCTCTCACACACACACACACACACACACACACACAAACTTGTTTTAGTATGTTACTAAGTCTCTTTTGCATTCTTTCACAAGCGAGCAAGGTGAACTAATTTTATCCAGTTATGAACCATAGACTCTAGGACCCATTGTTAGAAAATCAGTTATAGCCCGAACTAAGAGGTATTAATTGAGTTTTTCCCTTGTCTCTTCGCGCTGTGGAGAATGGCCCACAACGCAAAGGACCATCACCAGGGGGTTCGGGTTGGCTCCAACGACCAAAGGATCAGCTGATAGTCCTTCGCGTTATGGACCGTCCATCATAGCTGATATACGGTCCGGAGCGCGAGAGATAAAAAGAAAACGTGTTTTGTGGGCCCCACCACAAAACGTGTTTTCTCTTCTTTCTCCCCCTAGAGCCGTCCATCAGCTGTGATGGACGACCCACAGCGCGAAGGACCATCACGGTCCTTCATGCGTTGGAGCCAACCCGAACCCAACACCAAGTCCTTCACGCGAAAGGAGCCAACTCCAACAGACAAGGGAAAACTCCTTATGGAGTCTTAGGTCTCAAATATTACTTTTAAATTAAATAAACAATATAAAGTTATCTTCATCTCTATGTACTTTAATCTACAAAGAGTTTTGGAGAGAGTATCATCACCCAAAGATTACAAAACAATATAAACCGATTTTGAATCTTTTTTTTCTCTCGTAATCACATGATCGAATCTTATCACATGAAATCTCCTAAAGATTCTGCGACACTTGTTCTACCTGGACCATACTGGCAAGTAGAACGAAGAGCATCCTATGTGTTCTATTTTTTTTCTTTTTTTAAGCTCCTGGAGTTTGGATCACAATTCTAGTCTACGTCTCTCTAGCTCAAATTACTTTTTAACTAACATTATCACTGAACCTAATCAAAAGCATCATATAAATATATTACTACCATCATTAATTACATTATGACAGTCTTTGGAGACTAGAGATATATATTATCAAATCTCACTGAAGACTGAACCCTAGTTTCTGCCCCACTATCAAATTCCCATCATGTTTGATAGGTTGGAATAAAGAAACCACATTCACATGATCATCCTCTTATATAAGAAAGACACACCACAATACTCTCAGTTGCAGCTTACAAGAGCAAGCAAAGCTAGTAGCTGGCAGTGTTCTTGTTGCCCTAATTAAAATGGTGTTCTATCCCTTCTCTAAATCAACATCGCAGGCTACCACTAAGCCCATACGCAAGAAAATATCCATGAAAGAGTTTGAGGAGTTGCTGGATCGTGTCGACACCAATAGAGATGGTTGTGTAAGCCAGAAGGAGCTGCGGGAGGCGCTTCGCGAGCTCGGTCTCCACTTCACGACTTGGAAAGCATGGCGAGCACGCAGGCATGCTGATGCTAACAAGAACCGATGTATTGATGGCGAGACTGAGCGCAGTGCTCTCATTGAGTTCCTCAGAGATCGCTGGGGAATTGTTGTATATGTTTGATTTCCAAGAGAGAGGAGAGGCCTACGTTTAGAGTTTAAGTTGTGTGAATGTTTTCTCTATGCGTGTTACTCTCTGCTTCTTCTTCTTCTTTTTGTCTTGTTATTTGTTTCTTGATTTATCACTTTTGTACATGAGTTCTTAAAGATAGTATATATGTACAGTATGATTATAGTTTATCTGGAGCCTATGGCGTTGTTCGTCAAAGAGAGAGAGAGTGGGCAACACAAAGCGTGCACTCAGGGCTCAAAGACAAGTTGATGAAGTTGTAACAGCAGCAGAGGCGAACGAACATGTGTATCTCTTATAATAATGAAATAGTACTTAAAAGTTTTGTGACTTTTTTATTTGGATATAATCTCTTCTTTCTATATTATTTTTGTAACGTCCCGTTCTTAAGGATACGGAGACGTTATGGCGACGTACATACGCGAGATGAAAAAACCCTCACGCGTACGTTAAGCCTCAGTACAGAACATAATCTCCATATACACAAGGGTTCCAGCAGGAAATAAGTACAAGAATACCTGTAGAAAGAGGTTAGTGATCATAACAGATAGGACAACAGGGATAAATAAGATAACAGCAATAAATCGTAAAGATACATATGAATAGTCTCGATGAGGAATCTCCTATGTAACTCCAAGGCACTATCTGCTAATACGGTGACTCGGATCTCCAACCTGGGCACGCAAACCCAGGGTCGTCAGAAAGCGACCTAGTGAGTGGTAAAATGAAGGAGGCAGTAATACATACGATAGTACTACAAGCACGATAATAATAGATAATGTATGATGTTGTACTAGTGATACCATATAATAAGTATATAATAAGCAGAAATATATAAACATGTAAGTAGTAAAAATATATAAACAGGTCATCTTTTAATACCATCACTACCTAGCCGGTTATCATCGGGTCAGGTCTATAGTCGGCTCAGGTTTAATATCATAAATAGGTTGTATAGTGGTGGGTGATGGAACTGAACATGTAGATGTGCAGCATGCAATGTACTCATACCACTGTGTTATGCATATACAAAATGAAGTATGCAAGGTATATATAAAGCAGCATATTTATAATGTAGGGTATACATGTATATGAATCGCATGTTACCACATGGAGTGTAACGAATATCAGAAAATGTAACACGATACACAGGTGACATGATAGTGACTAACATATCAGCAATAGTAACAAAGACAATAATATACAGGAGTCGAGCATGTCATGTGATTTATACAATAATAACAATCAGTACCACCTGTTATTTTACTCAATCTCTTCCAGTGTTCCATACCACTGGCAGTTCATACTGGAGCCCGCACTCCAGTCGAACCCATCTGGACATGGCCTACGGGTACCATTATCCAAACGAGAGAGTGACCAAATAACAAGTGTTCCCGACGTCACTATTGTGTATACTGTTATCTTATGTTACTTGGAAACCCATGGTCGAGGAGCTCTAGTCAAGTGGGTGTATCCCGTGCATACCCGGGACAACAGCCTTAAACAGATCCCTGGCTGCTGAGACCAGGGCCAGCCCGCTAAGGCTGTAACATGTAACGGGATCTCAATGAGCTCAAACATAACGGGAAACGGGATGCTCATGAGTAACAGATGGTAGCCAGCACTACCCCGTCCCCTGCAGTGGGACAAATAATGGATCCAGACATCCACCCGACAAGACCTAGTCAACCGTCAAGTCTCCCCCATACCCAAGTTATCTTTATGATCTGATATTTAAAGTATACAATGTAACAAGAACAAATACAGTACATGATATAGGTAACATGATAACAGGACCTGAGCTCTGTTGATAGCATAGAACAATATAACGGGAAACGGGAACATTAGATGTGGGATTCCACATATCGCATATCAACAGCTCATGTATCCAGTAACGGGAATAACAGTATCAGTAACGGGAAACAAGCATATAACAGGAATACGGGGATAACATGAAACAATAATATATGTAATATGCACGGGGATTCATATGACAAGAAGATAGAAACAATACATGCATGTACACTCGTACGGTGAGCATATGTAATAGTGATGTGTGAGCATAAGATAACTGTGTATCGAGAATCCATGTAACGATGATAACAATAATATAATATGCGGTACTCCATGAATTGGTATATCCATGTACCAGTGGAACCTATATGTGTAGCAATAATCCGTGTAACATATCTGTGTATCACTAGTACATGTAATAACAGTGGTCAGTGTATAATATAATACCATGTCCCTTGAACTACAATATTCGTATAATGATGATACCAGTGCATGAAATAACAGTGTCTAGTATGCATGTCTAGTGACAGTGTAGTGTAATAGAGTATCTGTGGATCAGTCTACACGTAACGATAGTTATCTAACGGTGATACAATACATGAAATCATAGTGTCCACGAAGATGGTGAAGTAGTGGCCCGAGTGTCAGTGGCTGTGCAGGTATGATGACTGTATCCGAGTTGTCTATGTCAGTATTTATTGTTATTATTATTACATCACCTATATTTATATTAAATCAGGAAATACCTTACAATATTATTGGTTATTCCTATTACAATGAGTTTCTAATAATTACAAGTTAATAATTAATAGTTACCGTCTTTTATCCATAATCAAAATCTATCAATCAATTTCAATAAACATGAGAAAATATAATTTATAAAAGAAAAACACTCACAAACTAGCCATAGGAAGGTAGCTCTCTTTCCCACGATCGCAACGGTTCCAGAATCGTCCAAATCGGAGTCCGGATGCTCCAGATATCGTCCGAATACTAACAGTAACAGAAATGAGTTAAATATGTAATAAAAATATTTAAATACAAATAATAAATAGTAGCAGGGGGTTTTCTGAAAATTTACTTTTAATGGGTTTCGGATGCGGGTAGGACTCTTAACGGGTCGGGTTAATGGGTTTTTATCCCAAACCCAATAGGGGTAATGGGTTCGGGTGAAACCCGAACCCATTCCTCCCAAAAGCAGCAGCAGCATTTGCTGCCGCTGCTGGGGTGCTGTGGCCGGCCAGCGGCAGCCTGCCACCTGCGGCCAGCGGCAGCCCGCCGGCGGCAAGCCTAGCCGCCGGCGGCGGTTCAGGCTGAGGGGAGTGAGAGAGGGAGCGGGTGAGAAAGTGAGAGAGAAAACAGGGAAAAGAGGGGGGCGGCGCCCATGGCCGGGGACGGCGGCAACCAAGGCCGGGCTGGGGCGCGGCCGCCAGCCGGGCACGCGCCTGCGGCGCGTGGCCGAGGGGAAAGCACGGCGGTGGCGCGTCGGCCACCGGCCGTGAGCATGGGCCGGGTTCCTCTAAGATGAGAGATGGGAGAGAGAGAGAGTGAGAGGGAAGAGAGAGAGAGAAGAACCTGTTGAGAGAGAGAGAGAGTGATAGAGAGAGAATTAGGAGAGAGAGAGTTGGGGAGAGAGAGAGAGGAAAGTTTTGAAAGAGAGAGGGAGAGGGAGTTAGGATTTAGAGGAGGGAGAGAGGCGGTGGGTAAGTCGGTGGGGGAAGCTTGGAGAAGAAGGAAGAAAAAGAGAAAAGAAATAAAAGATAAAAATTAATTTTTATATTATTTTAATAGGGTCAAATTTTGACCAGCTCCGAACGATGGCCAAAAATTACAGAAAATAAGAAATATTATCCTGAGATATAATATGAAAACTATTTGCAGAAATTCTGTCTGGTTTGCAAATTAAAGATTCTGGAAGATGTCACCGGTACCGGGCGACATCGGATTGGCCGGATGTTTGATAAAGTCAGAAAACTCCCAAAAAATACCCTAACAGAGATAATATGATTCTAAGACACATGGTGAAAGCGGATTCTAAAAATACAGCTCCATTTGTGAATTAAAAAATCAGAATGCCGATTATCGGTATCGGTCGACACCGACTACGGAGATTTTCCAAAATAATCCAGAAAAATTCCATAAAATCCTGAAAATTCTAAAATATTAGAAAATGATTTTTGAAACTGAAATCGGCTCAATCGGACTACCATGAAGGTCAAATCAATTTTGTACGTCATATCGCATACTGATACTGTGATACGTACATCGGAGATCAGGGGGTTACAATTTTTATTAGGATAAAAGTAGTTTTGAGCTCCATATCAAATGGTAAGTTATTAATCTAAGTTTAAGTCTTGGCAGGTGCAACATTATTTTTACTTTTTTCTTTTGTCATTTTACTTTTACTCTCACACTGAATTTCTTATTACATTTACCCTCACACTGGAAAAACTTCTTGTGTTCGCCACTAAATAGCAGCCAGGGAGCCTGGCTCAGACAGAAAGGCCAGGGAGTTGGGTTACAATTGGGGGCCCCCATTTCTTCGTATATCTATCTCCTCTGGGCCTTACAAAATGCACTCTTCGGTTTGTTTGTACCAAAGATAAGCCGCTCACTTAAATGGTAGAATGACGTGAAGTAGAGGGGTATAATGTTGATACAACAAAGTTAAGTGGGACTAGCTTGTGTACCTCGACACTACAACAAAAATGGGTTTTAACGGCGGTTAAAACCACTGTTAAAAAACAACGACCGCGGTTCAAAAACCGTCGTCTATCCAGGCGACATTGTAAGATGGGAGACAACAAAGGCGGTTTTAAGCCAACGTGAAAACACCTCATTTAAAAAAGAATACAATTTTAACGTGATTCCCTCTTCGTCCTCCTTGTCCATTCCCACCGGCGATCACCTCGCCATCCTCGTGATCCCGTCATCATACTCGTGATCCCCTCGTCCTCCTCTTCCATCCCCGCCTGGCGATTCCCATTCTCCTAGTTGCAGGTAAATCTAAATCAGATCAAACAGATATTATAATCAGCTCCAAAATTCGAATTCATTAAACAATTTATGAACTCCCTTGATGAACGAGGGGAGAGAGATAAACTCGCCTTCAACAATTTCGCCGCCCTACACGGAGTCCTCATGCGGGTTGACCTGCGCGGTCAGATTGTCGTTGGGGTTGGAAGGGAGCGGGCTCGAGGGCAGAGCTCCCAGACCAAAATTTATTTGAGAAGTCCCTCTTGCAGATCCCAGAGTAAAGGCGAAGCAGAGGGAAATCACCTTGATGAACTCCCAGGTGATCGAACTCGCCTTGATGAACGAGGGAGAGAGATCGCCTTGATGAACGAGGGGAGAGGGATCAAACTTTCCTTGATGAACAAGGGTGAGGGGAGAGAGAGATGATCTGAAAATAGAACACAAAGAGTCCAACAGTGTTGGGATGTGGACCGCGACGTGGTTGATCAAAATCGATTTCAAAATACCTCTCACGGCGGTTCTTTTTAGAACTGACGTAAAAGGTTACTTTTTACGGCGGTTATTTCAATAAACACCGTAAAAAGTCGAAGGGTAAAATTATGTATTTTTTCAACAAAATTCAAATATGCCTCCACTTTTTGAGCTTTTACGATGGTTCTTCAAAGAACCGTCATAAAACTAACATATTACGGTAATTGTTTTAATAATCGTTGAAAAAAGTGAAGGGTAAAATTGTGCATTTTTTTCAACAAATTTAAAAAATGTCACAATCTTTTGAGCTTTTACGGCGGTTCTTTAAAAAACCGTGGTAAAACTAACATATTACGGCAATTTTAATAAACATCATAAAAAGTCGAAGGTAAAATTATGTATGTTTTTCAACAAATTTCAAAAGCATCATCGTCTTTTGAGCCTTTACGGTGGTTCTTCAAAGAGCTGCCCTAAAAATAATATATTACGACAGTTATTTTAATAACCGCCGTGAAATGTTTAAATGCATAGTAGTGTATTTTTCATTAAATTTCAATTTTGTCACCGCTTTTTGATGCACCTGAAATAGCGACATGAAAGCTTATTTCTGTTCTAATGCGAGTGCAAAAGGAGGTGAAATTAACCTCCAAGTTCTTTCAAAATACTTCACTTGGTTAGTAAACTTGCCTGGTGTTCTTCCACGGACATAGCAAATTAGAGTGAAACACGTACCTTTGTGTGTGATCTTCTCTCCTCTCCCCTTTTTATTTCTCTTTGTTATTTCGTTAAACGATCAGGTCAAATGTTTTGAACCACCCCCTCTGCATAAAAGAATATCCCTTAGCACTGAATCAAAAGCCATGAGAGCACCTGATACTTGCCATCATTGGAACCAAATATCTAAATTCATCGTTAAAGAATCTTGGGTAGCTCCCTCATGTTGGAAGAAATTTACACTTTTTTGATAAGGAGGAACAAAATCAGATGCATCTTTTTTGTTGATAAAGCTTAGATTTTTCTCAACAGTCAATAAATTAAGGAGATATATGATCTCCTACATAGCATGACCAAGACGTTAGTCTCACTCTAGATTGAACCAGTTCCATGTAGCAATTTGCTTTAACTTTGCAGCATGGAAATATCTAGGTTTACTTGGTTCAATTCCTTGGTCTCAGCAGCAGCCTCTAAGCATATTGGGCCTAATTCTAGTCTGATATAAAACGTTTCCGCTCAAGTCTGGATCCGGTTCCTATATATTTAAATATTTTAACATATCAACTCTATATGAAATACAATACTTTTATACTTCTTTTAGAATTTACCAACTCTTGAATATGAAAACACTATATATATATATATATATATATATATATATATATATATATATATATATATATATAGAGAGAGAGAGAGAGAGAGAGAGAGAGAGAGAGAGAAATGTATATCAGCCCGCGGGCTGAGAGAACTCTCTCAGCCTGCGCTGACGTGGCTCAATTTTGCACCCCACTAACTTGCGGCCCGCTTATCGAAAGAAGTTAAATTACCAAATACCTCTTATGAAAAGCTACTTTTTCGGTAAAAGACAGTGAATGCTGCTTCTTTAATTTTTTTTATCTGATTTGATATTTAATGATTTTTAATATAGTCGCAGTACTTATGAGAACTGCTACCACGGTCGCAGTCTTTTCTAAGGACTGCTACCAAGGTCGCAGTCTTTTTCTGAGGACTGCTACCAAGGTCGCAGTGTTTTTATGAGAACTGCTACCAAGGTCGCAGTCTTTTTCTGAGGACTGCTACCAAGGTCGCAGTCTTTTTCTGAGGACTGCTATCATGGTCGCAGTGTTTTTATGAGGACTGCTACCACGGTCGCAGTCTTTTCTAAGGACTGCTACCATGGTCGCAGTCTTTTTCTGAGGACTGCTACCAAGGTCGCAGTCTTTTTCTGAGGACTGCTACCAAGGTCTGCTACCACAGTCTTTTCTAAGGACTGCTACCATGGTCGCAGTCTTTTTCTGAGGACTGCTACCAAGGTCGCAGTCTTTTTCTGAGGACTGCTACCAAGGTCTGCTACCAAGGTCGCAGTCTTTTTCTGAGGACTGCTACCAAGGTCGGTAAAAAGTTGTGAGGGAGGGTATTTTTGGAAATTACAATGTTGAGGTGACTGGCATTAAATTGGGCGGGATTTTACAGGATTTTGCCCGCCAAAATTATTACAGATGTGGGGCGGTGATGTTGCCACGCCCGCAGGCTGAGAAAACTCTCTCAGCCCGCGGGCTGAGGTACAGTAAGCCCATATATATATATATTATATATATATATATATATATATATATATATATATATATATATATATATATATATAATATATATATATATATATATATATATATATATATATATATATATATATCCCTCTCGGCCTGCGGTGACGTGACACATTATGAGCCACATAATTCGACAATCTAAAATGATGCCCGCTTTTAAAAATAATTGAAATTACCTAAAACCCTATTGTTTGTCTTTTCTTGGAATGATGTATTAGTTTTATATTCTTTATTATTATTTTTTCTCCCCTTTTATATGTTTATCTCTCTGCGTCTCCTCACGCTGTCAGATCTAGATTTTTGACTTGTAGAGAATGTCATTCTAAAAAAGCGAGAGCGGGATCAGATGTAACGCCCCGATCCCACGGGTACGGGGACGTCACTGCGACGTACATACGCAGGTCAGAAGTACCCTCACGTATATACGCTAAGCATCAGTACAAGCAAGAATCAGAGTACGACAAACGTAGCGTCCATTCATATGCCAACATAAGAAGTACAAAGTACAAGGTTATCACAGGATGTGACATACTATTACATATCACATGCATCATATATCACAGCCAAGCACAAAAGTACGATTTACAATATGATTACAAGATGCTCACGAGCTGAAGGAAGGTCCCGCGAGCTAAAAAGGAAAGTCTGGCACAACAGAAACCGAGACTAGTCAGCCTGCTCGGAAAGGAAAGCTTGATCTTCCACAGAAGGCTCCACTTCAATCCAAGGTCCGGAACCTGAACATACAAATTCAAGGGAGTCAGGACCTCCCAAACAAGTGATCAGGTTACAGCCGAGAGGCATAAGAAATAAGAGTATGAGAGTTGGTACAACATCATGAGTAAACAGCCAGCAAGTAAAAGAAGCACAAAATGTTATAAACGAAAGGCATTGTATAAACTCAAGTTACGACCTCATGAGACTAGTACTTCGAGGGAATAATCCAAACAAGGAAACCCTCATCTATATACATTTATCTCATGTCACCGTAATCCAAGCGCATACAACACCCACAATTAACGTCTTTTTATTATTATTATTATTATTATTATTATTATTATTATTATTACTCGTCTTACCCTGATATCTAGCTATGTGAACTAGCGTCCCAGCACACATAGATCCATATCCAAGTAAAGCAAGATTGTTATTGGAAACCAGCGGGGGTATCAACGAACTATGTTTACAGTGGGTCCCGTGCATACCCGGGACCACGGCCCAGGATTGTTCCGTTGCTTGGTGGACGAAACCAGCCGCAAGGCTAACAGGAGGGACTTATGTATGCCCTTATCATGATGGTACCAGGAAGAAGGGAGCAGCACTCCCCTCGGTCGCCTGGAGGCCCACAGGTCAGACCGGAAATTTAGTTGCACAACATACCTAATACCACTGTAAACACGAACATATATTGATAGCCGCGTATTTCCCCCGACCCGATGCAAGTTGTCTTATTTTATGAATTCTTTAGATAATTATCAAGTTTCGGGAATGAACAGGAGCAAGTCAGGAATATCATGAAGACAGGAGTACAATCGTACTATCATGTAAATCAAATTGGAAAATCATGAAGTCCGGTTATCATTCCGTTATAGTGATAATCATAGAAGTCAGGTGTATCATGCCTTGTGTTGATAGATAGCATGATAAGAGGTGATATTTGTCAAGTAACATGCCATGAAATAGCACTATATAATACATGTCCGAGTATAAGATTCATTTCCAAGAAAGTAATTAACCACAGCAAATAGCCAAAATTAGTCGACTAGGGGAAGGCAATTAGTCGACTTATAGAGGAGTTAGTCGACTATAGAGAAGGGAAAGTCGACTAATGGTTTGCGTTTTCAAAGAGTTGCGTTTTCAGGAGAAAAGTTAGTCGACTAGAAGAAGGGGTTAGTCGACTAATAGGCTACGTTTCATAAGACTACGTTTCATAAGGTCGCGTCTCACAAGTCCGCGTCTTGTCACAAGTCCGCGTCTCACAAGTCCGCGTCTCACAAGTCCGCGTCTTCAGAAAGAAAGAAAGTCGACTAGGGCAATGAGTTAGTCGACTAATAGGGTCGCGTCTTCAGAAGAAAAGCTGCGTTTCAAGGGAGTTAGTCGACTATAACAAAAGGATAGTCGACTAATAAAGGGTTCTAGTCGACTAATGACTGGGTCAAGTCGACTAACAGAGTCAAACAGAGAGCAGAATTATCCTTTAAGTGTTGTGTTCGTTGATATGAAAATACAAGTGATTGTTCATGTCTTGGCGAGTAGAATTACTCGCCTAAACTGATCCTGTGATGCGTCCGACGCAGAGAAGCTCGGCCCCAATCCAAGAGGAGGGTACCGGCCCAGAGTCTTGCCGCCAATGAAGTGCGCGGCCCCCAATCCAAAAGGAGTTGGCGGTCTTCACAAGAGAGGGAAGGAGGTTGAAGGTGTAAGTCCAGTTCAACTTGGCAAAGTGAGATTTTGCAAACGATGCTACGGGGGACGAATCTATAGTCCGCCGGAAAGAGGTTGACGAGGAGGTGAAGGTGGTATGCTTGGTGAAGAAGATGGGTTCTTGGATGTTTCTTGGTGAAAGAGGTTGAAGAAGATGGTGTTTGTGGTTGGAAATGGAGGAGGAGATGGAGGAGAATGAGGTGGAGGGATTTGTGGTGGAGAAAATGGATTTGGTGGGTGGTGGTAATGGCCGGACAAGGGAGCTTGGGGGGTTGTGTTGCTGTTGGAGCTTGCTGGAAACAAAGAAGATGAAGGAGAATGAAAGAGAGAGAGAGAAGATTGGAGTACATGGGAATATATATATGCATAGGTGAAGTTATCATTCCCATTTTGCCCCCCATTCAAATCAAGGAAACGCAAGGATGGAGTCTTGCGTCTCCATTCAAATGAGGCCCGCGTCTGGCCTCTAAGAGCTGGACGCGGAGATCAAGGTGGGGTTCAAAAAGGAAAATTCACAAGGTTGCGTTTACAGAGAAGTCAATAAAGGTATGGGTGATTTGACTAGAGTTTGATTGGCCCATAAGCTTTAAATGCAGCATGGAGAGGATGGCTGTATTAAATGATGAATCCAGCTGGTGAACTCTCGCGTTTGAAGGAGAGAGAATAATGGAAAAAGAGAAAAGTGGAATATATGGATAAATTCCCGGTATCTGGGAAAATACCGAAAACTCAAGAAATGTCCAAAAATTGAAGTGTCTCGGGAAGCTTTCCAAAAATTCACAAAAATAATAAATTACATAAAGATTTTTGGTGAAATTGATTTTCAGAATTCAACTCCATTTTCAAAATAAAAATCCTGGAATCCATGGTGAACGGTGTCTACACCGGGTAGGCTGGATTTTCGATAAAATCTGAAAATTCTCAGAAAATGCCTGAAGGAAGAAAATATAATTTTAAGAAGGAATGTGAAAGCGGAATCCAAAAATTTGATTCCAATTGTAAATTAAAATTCCTGGAATCAACCAGTGATACTGGCCGACACCGGTTTTGAAGATCTACAATTTAATTCCGAAAATTCCAGAAAATCATGAAAAATCTAGAATATTAAAAAATAATATTTGAAGCTGAAATCAGTCAAATCTGAATACCAAACAGATCAATTCATGCAGTATTGCTATATGAGTAAGTATTTAAATAGCAGAAAATAAAATAAAATAATAATAATAAAATGCACCAAAAATCAGGATACGTAACTGTGCACGTATACCGAGGATGGGGTGTTACAATCTATCCACCTTACAAAAAATTTCGTCCTCGAAATTTCAGGAAGGGGAAGATGACGGTAGAGAGAATAGGAAGAAGGGGTTTTACCAACTAAGTTGAAAATAGTTGAGGGTAACGCTCACGAATAACGTCCTCCCGTTCCCATGTGGCTTCTCCTGGCACATGCCTATTCCAAGAAACCAATACTAATGGTATTGCCTTATTCTTCAATGTTTTGATACTTTTGTCCAGGATGGCCATCGGCTGCTCTTTGTAAGACAGATCTGACTGTAGTTCCAGTTCGGAGTGATCTAGAATGTGACTCTCATCCTTGACATACTTCCTCAACTGTGATACATGGAATATATTATGTACTCCTTCTAAGGATGGCGGTAATGCCAATCGGTAAGACACATCTCCCACACGATCCAAAATTTCGAATGGGCCGATGTATCTCGGACTAAGTTTTCCACGAGTACCGAACCGGATTACCCCTTTGGTGGGTGATATCTTTAAAAATACATGCTCACCGGTTCTGAATTCCAATGGCCTTCTGTTTGTGTCTGCCCAACTCTTTTGTCGGCTCTGTGCTGCCCGGAGATGATCTCTGATAATTCGGACTTTGTCTGTTATCAGAACTAGAATGTCTGGTCCCATAAGTCTTCTTTCGCCGACTTCGTCCCAACATATCGGTGACCTGCATTTCCCGCCATACAATGCCTCAAATGGGGCCATTTTTGAAAAACACCTAGAGGGGGGTGAATAGGTGTAAGTACTAATCTAGAAACTTAATGCAAACTAAGTGCGCTAAATGCGGAAGCTAATGCAAGTTATGCACAAACTAATACAATACAACAAGTGTAGCCGAATTCCCCTTGCGAGGCTCTGAACTAACTCCTCTTGATTCCCCTAGATATGGGTTGAGGCGCTATGTGAAGCTCTTGTTGGATGAGTATAGGTGATACACAAACACACAAGCAATTCAAGCAATGTGCACACACAATCAAGCCAAGCAATCAAGGATATAGCAATATGAATTAATGCAAGGCAATAAGAAATATGCTCAACACAAGCAAGTATGATATGAGATGAGGTATGATGCTTTGCACAAAGTAAATGAGAGAGAGTTAGAGAGACAATGGGAGCAATCGCAAACACCAAGATTTGTTTCGAGGTTCGAGCACCTTGCTCTACATCCCCGCCTACACCACCGTGTAGGATTTCCACTATCTCAACTCCCACCAAGGGAACCTCTACCAAAGAGGATTTCTTACAACTCTAGGAGTACCGAACTCCTCTCTCAAACAACAACCTCCTCACAACCGAGGGGTTAGGCCCGTAGCCAACTCAACAACCAATCCACACACCTCTACCGAAGAGGCTCACAACCAAACTCCACCTCTACCTAAGAGGGAGCAAACCAATACCACTCCGATCACCTCTACCGAAGAGGGATACAACAAATAAAGGAGGGTTTACAACAATGAGGTTTACAACAAACAACCTCAAACACTTCTCTTTCTTTTTCTCTTATCTTTTTCCACAAAAACAAAGATCCTAATAGTTTAGGATAGAAGATATAGCTCAAGTGTGGAATCAAAGTGTTTTTGGAAACAAGCAACAAAGAAAAACTACTTGGGAAATCTCTTGTATATGATAGAAAATGAAATACAAAATCAAAATCCCAAAACCTAATTTTCTTTGATTTTCCAAAAACCCAAAACAAATAAAGATGAGAAGTTTTAAAGCCCCAAAAACTCTTTTTAAAACTCTTTTAAACACTTCAGAAAACTGGAAATTTTTCTCTTAGAAAACTTGGCCAAAATCCCCAAAGAGATGGGGTTTATATAGCCCCTATACAAAACTAGCCGTTAGGCTGAGCTGGCAGTCTGACAGACTGCCGGTCGACCGGTCCGGTCGACCGCCAACGGTCAAAAATGTGACCGTTGGGCAATAGCGGTCGACCGGCCTGGTCGACCGAAACATCCTGAGAGCAGAACTCTCATCTCGGTCGACCGTCCCAGAGACTCCAAAACGTGCACAGACTTGTGCACGTCGGTCGACTGTCCCGGTCGACCGGCCTATGGTGCGGTCGACCGGTCCGGTCGACCGACTTGGCCTGTCAGCCAGTCCTCAGTTCTGCACAGATACGGGATTTGAAAATAGGTCTTTTCACTCAATAAAAATCCCATAAATTCACAGTAAATCTAAAAAATAGTTTTAATCACAATAAAAACTGTTTTTCTAAAAATATGTTTTTCTAAAACTTGTTTTATCATTTTACTTTGATAACCAAACTTGTGATAAAAATTTCAAGACATATATCAATCATATCAATTCATTTTTGTGTCTTGCCAATTTTATCAAAAACAAAACTTGTATTTTATCAAACTAGAATTTTCCAAAACATGAATAGGATAGTCAAAATAAGTTTGTCTAGCAAGTTTAAAGCATGTATGTATATCTAGAACATATCTAATATACATAGGTATAAGGTAAACTTGTTTTGATCTATTATTCATGAAAACCAAAAACCAAATCATGAAACGTGTGTGTTTTGTGCACTTGAGCATATCAACTAAACTAAGCTTTACAAATATGGATCTAAAACACAAACTCTAAACTAGATACCTAAGTCTTCTTGACGATCTTCATCTTCAAGTAGACTCGGTCCAAACTCCGTGATTCTCCAAGTGCAAAGGTATGATCTTTAAGCTTTGGCACCGGAATCATCATGAATAGCTTCTAATCATCTTGTTGAAGCTAATCACCAACCTAATATCCTGTTAATGATCTGAAACTTAGAAACACAAGAATATTAGTAAACATAACTACATGAGTGTTGATCATCATCAAAACTAGAGTGGAAGGCCATTGGGCCAACAATCTCCCCCTTTTGATGATGACAAAACTCATGGAGTTATATATGCATGGATTAAAGATAAGCTTCAAGGAAGCTCCCCCTTAACTCATGCATAGGGATAAACAATAAATATATGCAATGAATATTAAACATGAAACATGCGTATGCATAAACAATAAATGGTTCTAGATATCAAATGGAATATTCAAAACAAAATAAGCTCTAGATACCAATTACAAATCAAACTCTATATATCAATTAAACTTAATATTCTTGAGATTAAAACATAATATATGCATATAAAACATAAATACTTCTCCCCCTTTTTGTCAATCATCAACAAAGGGGTAAACAATCAAAACAATAGATAAAATGAGGGGTAAAAATCTTTCTCCCCCTTTTTGTCAATCAAAACAATGCAAACAATGTTCTCCCCCTTTTGTCTAAAACAAAAAATAAAGTCAATAAGGGGTGACTACAAACATGATATCAATTAAAAAAATATGTCAATGAAGCATCTTGATACCAATAAACAAGGATCAATATATGTTATATGCTATATACATTCATGAAGAGGAAGACGCTAAGTTAGCTTCCCTACACATATGCATTACATGAAGAAAGGATGACAAGCCCCAATTCACATAACACATATTATGTAATGCATAAGAGGAGATGTGAAGCTCCCCCTACACACGTATATCATATAAAGAAGAGTTGTCAAGCTCCTCAATTTATAATATACTCAACAGGAATCTATATGTAAGAGAGATGTTAAGCTCTCCTTGCATATAGGAAATACAAATCAAAACTTTGAATATTTTCTTTAAACAAAATTTTGAAAATACCAATTGTAATTAAACATAACAAATTACCAATTGTAAAACAACATAACAAATTTTGAATGTCTAAACACAAATTTTGATACCAATTGTAAGAATATATTTCATTTTGAAAATATATAAACAAATTTGATGTTGATATCATATGTTCAAAATAACAACTTTTAATCATAAAGAGTGGGAGTACAAATACCAATTGAAATACAAAATCAAATTTTCTCCCCCTTTATGAAAAACAAACTAAAGACATGCATAGTCTTGATAACAATTTAAAAGTAATCAATTTAAACAAAATTGAAACTCAAGCACTAGCATAAATACAAACATATATATGTATGAAAGATAGATACCAATAGAAATTGATATACTTGGAATTTAAAGCATACAAACATACATAATAAACATATGAGTATACAAAAGGTCAAAATGATACCAATTGAAAGAGTTCAATGATACCAATTGACATAACAATAAGTTCAAGTGTATACATCATATTATCTGCCACCCAATCATAATTCAAGTTTTTTAAAGATTTTCAATTTAGGGCATACATGAACATGATCTCCCATCCTACCGCCCTTAGAAGGTAGGGGTTTTCAAAGATAGATTTGAAAATGTAGTTTTGTTTGAAAATCACTACCAAAATGAAGAACACCGCAACTAGTTAAATGGAAAACTTGTTAACTAGCACGAAATCCTTCAAGCAAGGAATAAAACAAAAATGAAATTCACATGATAATCATCACTCTAACCAATAAAGCATAACTCATGAGAAACAAAACATGAGCAATAGATATGAGTGTACAAATAATATGTGAAGATCATAATCATGAAAAATATTTCATTAAGCTCAATTATTCCTTAAAACATAATTCCATCAAAAACATGAAAAATCATATAAAACTCCTTATTTAATCTTCAAGGCATATGTATGTCTAATACAAGCTAAAATATACATACATATCCAAAACTCAACGAGTCCACTAAATGAATATTCATGAAGGCACGTGGCTCAAAAAGATGTATATGTATAAGATTAGTTTGAACTAGATGGACATATACATGAAGTTAAATATAAATACATGAAACATGAAAAACTAAATTTTCATCACAACAAATTTCATTTTAAGGTATATGTATGAATTGTCAAACATGAAGTATACATACATATCCCTAAACACAATTGAGTCCAAATATAGATTTGCATGAAAGGCAAATGACTCAAGGGGTATACATGTATATCTTAAAGTTTGGCAATACAAACATATACATGAAGTGAAACACACAAAAACAAATCCAAAAATGGAATACAAGTTTGAAATGTATGAATCATCAAAACTAGACTATACTAGCACATCTAATGGGTTCAAATAAGCAATCAAGCTCAACATATATAGATTTATTTGTAGCCCACTCTATGTACAAGTATATAACTAGTCTTAATGAAAACTAACACTTAAACATATATTCAAAACATGAAGCATCAAAACAAACATAAAAGTCATCATGATAAAACTAAAACATGATTATTATGTAAATTCACATGTATTAGATTCATGATGTACATTATAGCTAAACAAAAGTGAGAACACTAAATATGGGTTCATATAAGCAAATGTGTCTCAAATACTATACATGTATGTCAAGGATCTAATAAACATGGAATGAACATACTAATCCATAGACATCAAAAATATGCTATAAACATTAAAACATGGAAAGCATGTAAACAATAAATGGGAGTAAAGGATTGTTACCAAAACCGAAGAAGCAACTCTCCTTGTCTCCAAAACATGGTGGTCATCTCCACCAAATCTTCCCTTGAAAGTGATGCATCCAATTTGATTTCTATGAAGTCCGGAACGCATCCACTCCAAGGTGTCATCACTCTCACGTCATGTGAGAGCCCACACCTACATCAAAAATAATAGGAGGGGTGGTCTTTGGTACCCATACTCTTTTGGGTCCATGGGGGTTAGTACCTTCTCTAACCCAAACAAACTTCTTGGCTAAATTAGGAGTATGTAATCTATCATAACAAAATTTAGCAAGGTGGCCCTTACGTCCACAATGTGTACATGAGTACACATGAGCATACATGTGTTGATGGTGTCCGTGAGGAGCATGTGTATGCCGTGGAGGGTGTGCATGCATAGAAGTTGGAACTTGTTTCTTTCGAACCAAGGTTTCCAATCGTGAGTGGTTCATGGCACATTGGCTCATAGTGGAGCCCAAACAATCCATTTTCTTCTTTAACAAATTTATATCATTTTCGAGCATAGAAGAAGTGGAACATGCAATGGGTGATTTAGGTGAAACTACCCTAGCATGGCAAACATGAGAATCAATCTTATTTTGCAAAATAATATTTTTCTCTAAGCAAACATTTAAATCATTGGAAATAGAAATGATTTTGTTTTTCAAAACAACATTCTCTTTTAAAACAAAATCAACTCTAGAAGACAAGTTTTCATTTTTCTTTAAAATAGCATGGCAATCATTTTTAGACTTTAAAAATTCATTTTCTTTAAGTGCAAGTTCCAATTGAGATCTCAATGAATCCCTTTCATTATAGACCTCAACCTTCTCTTGCAAAACATTGTCAAGTCTAGCATGCAAACACTTATTTTCTTTTTCAATTTCTAGACTTTTCTTTTTCAAAATCTTATATTTTTCAATTAACTTTTCACATACTATTGAAAGTTCTTCATTTAGAGCATGGGGATCAACAATATCATTACTAGAAGAACTAGCATCATCATCACTATCTAAGTGGGGTTCCGAATGTACCTCAAGGGAGTCATTCCCTTGGACCATATAGCATTGTTGTGGCTCGGATTCTCCACTAGATTCCTCTTCTTGTTGGATTTGGACTTGAAGCTTGGAGGTGTTGGTGGTTGTTGTCAACTTGTTCCACACTGCAAAAGCGGAATCAAGATTAGAAACACGTAAAAGATATTCTTTAGGTAAAGTGCTTCTAATGGCCTCTAGGGCTTGTGCATTGGCCCCTATATGATTGCAATCACCAAGATAACATCTCTTGGTGGCGGCAAGAAAGACATGCAAACCTAGGGTTTTTAGGTACATGGACATCCTATACTTCCAAATATCAATGTTGGAAGGATCATAGCTAGGTGGGGTCATGAAGTCCATGGTATAAACTAGATGTGAGCAAACAAGCAAATGCAAATGAGATTAGCAAGCAAATGGATCTCACTCCTAGGATGTTAAGCCTAAGTATCAGGAGCACTAGCTCTGATACCAATTGAAAAACACCTAGAGGGGGGGTGAATAGGTGTAAGTGCTAATCTAGAAACTTAATGCAAACTAAGTGCGCTAAATGCGGAAGCTAATGCAAATTATGCACAAACTAATACAATACAACAAGTGTAGCCGAATTCCCCTTGCGAGGCTCTGGACTAACTCCTCTTGATTCCCCTAGATATGGGTTGAGGCGCTATGTGAAACTCTTGTTGGATGAGTATAGGTGATACACAAACACACAAGCAATTCAAGCAATGTGCACACACAATCAAGCCAAGCAATCAAGGATATAGCAATATGAATTATGCAAGGCAATAAGAAATATGCTCAACACAAGCAAGTATGATATGAGATGAGGTATGATGCTTTGCACAAAGTAAATGAGAGAGAGTTAGAGAGACAATGGGAGCAATCGCAAACACCAAGATTTGTTTCGAGGTTTGAGCACCTTGCTCTACATCCCCGCCTACACCACCGTGTAGGATTTCCACTATCTCAACTCCCACCAAGGGAACCTCTACCAAAGAGGATTTCTTACAACTCTAGGAGTACCGAACTCCTCTCTCAAACAACAACCTCCTCACAACCGAGGGGTTAGGCCCGTAGCCAACTCAACAACCAATCCACACACCTCTACCGAAGAGGCTCACAACCAAACTCCACCTCTACCTAAGAGGGAGCAAACCAATACCACTCCGATCACCTCTACCGAAGAGGGATACAACAAATAAAGGAGGGTTTACAACAATGAGGTTTACAACAAACAACCTCAAACACTTCTCTTTCTTTTTCTCTTATCTTTTTCCACAAAAACAAAGATCCTAATAGTTTAGGATAGAAGATATAGCTCAAGTGTGGAATCAAAGTGTTTTTGAAAACAAGCAACAAAGAAAAACTACTTGGGAAATCTCTTGTATATGATAGAAAATGAAATACCAAATTAAAATCCCAAAACCTAGTTTTCTTTGATTTTCCAAAAACCCAAAACAAATAAAGATGAGAAGTTTTAAAGCCCGGAAAACTCTTTTTAAAACTCTTTTAAACACTTCAGAAAACTGGAAATTTTTCTCTTAGAAAACTTGGCCAAAATCCCCAAAGAGATGGGGTTTATATAGCCCCTATACAAAACTAGCCGTTAGGCTGAGCTGGCAGTCTGACAGACTGCCAGTCGACCGGTCCGGTCGACCGCCAACGGTCAAAAATGTGACCGTTGGGCAATAGCGGTCGACCGGCCCGGTCGACCGAAACATCCTGAGAGCAGAACTCTCATCTCGGTCGACCGTCCCGGTCGACCGTCCCAGAGACTCCAAAACGTGCACAGACTTGTGCACGTCGGTCGACCGTCCCGGTCGACCGGCCTATGGTGCGGTCGACCGGTCCGGTCGACCGACTTGGCCTGTCAGCCAGTCCTCAGTTCTGCACAGATACGGGATTTGAAAATAGGTCTTTTCACTCAATAAAAATCCCATAAATTCACAGTAAATCTAAAAAATAGTTTTAATCACAATAAAAACTGTTTTTCTAAAAATATGTTTTTCTAAAACTTGTTTTATCATTTTACTTTGATAACCAAACTTGTGATAAAAATTTCAAGACATATATCAATCATATCAATTCATTTTTGTGTCTTGCCAATTTTATCAAAAACAAAACTTGTATTTTATCAAACTAGAATTTTCCAAAACATGAATAGGATAGTCAAAATAAGTTTGTCTAGCAAGTTTAAAGCATGTATGTATATCTAGAACATATCTAATATACATAGGTATAAGGTAAACTTGTTTTGATCTATTATTCATGAAAACCAAAAACCAAATCATGAAACGTGTGTGTTTTGTGCACTTGAGCATATCAACTAAACTAAGCTTTACAAATATGGATCTAAAACACAAACTCTAAACTAGATACCTAAGTCTTCTTGACGATCTTCATCTTCAAGTAGACTCGGTCCAAACTCCGTGATTCTCCAAGTGCAAAGGTATGATCTTTAAGCTTTGGCACCGGAATCATCATGAATAGCTTCTAATCATCTTGTTGAAGCTAATCACCAACCTAATATCCTGTTAATGATCTGAAACTTAGAAACACAAGAATATTAGTAAACATAACTACATAAGTGTTGATCATCATCAAAACTAGAGTGGAAGGCCATTGGGCCAACAATTTTGATACTAGCCTGATAGCTGTTATTATAAGAGAATTCTACCAAATGAAGATAGTCTTCCCATGACTCTCTAAATTCTATCATGCAGGCTCGTAACATGTCTTCAAGGATCTGGATAGTCCGTTCAGATTGTCCGTCTGTCTGGGGGTGATATGAAGTACTGAATTTCAGACGAGTTCCTAAATTTTCTGGAGACTTTCCAGAAATGTGATCGGAATCTCGTGTCTCTATCTGACACGATACTAACTGGAACTCCATGTAGACGAACAATTTCTTTCATATATTTATCTGCAAGAACTTCTGTTGACTGACCTACTCAGAAAGGTAGGAAGTGAGCTGCTTTTGTGAGGCGGTCAATGATTACCCATACTGCATTATTACCCTTAGGACTGCGAGGTAGTGCTGTGACAAAATCCATGGTGATATGTTCCCACTTCCACTCGGGTATTGGCAAGGGCTGAAGAAGTCCAGCTGTTCTCTGGTGTTCTATCTTTACCTGCTGGCAAACTAAGCACTTGGCCACATGCTGGGCTATCTCCCTTTTCATGGCATTCCACCAGAACTTCTGTTTCAAGTCTTGATACATTTTATTTCCTCCCGGGTGTATGGAATAGGCCGAACTATGTGCCTCTGCCAAAATTTTCTGTCGGACTTCTCCTTGGGGGACACAAATTCTGTTACCAAAATATAATGCGTTGTCTGAATGAATACGATATCCGTTCTCAATCCAGCCTCTATTTGAGCTCTGAATTTCTGCAATCTGAGGTCTTCTTTTTGAGCTTCTTTAATCTCATCCATCAGGGTTGATTGAATCTGAAAGGTCATCAACTGTCCCGTTTTATCAATTCCTTGTACTATCATTAAGTCCAATTTTATGATATCCTGAATCAACTCCTTCTGTTGCGTAAGTTGTACTAGCATTTTATTATCTGGCTTCCTGCTCAATGCATCTGGTACTGTATTGACTCTGCCTGGATGATACTGTAAATCTATATCATAATCTGCCATTAATTCAAGCCACCGTCTCTGTCTCATGTTTAATTCTTTCTGCGTGAAAATATACTTTAGACTCTTGTGATCAGTGTAGATTAGCACCTTGTCTCCCAGAAGATAATGTCTCCAGATCTTCAATGCGAATATTACAGCTGCCAGCTCTAAGTCATGAGTTGGGTAATTTCTCTCATGTGGTTTCAGTTGCCTGGATGCATACGCTATGACATGATCATGCTGCATTAATACACACCCTAGGCCTTTCCCGGATGCATCACTGTATATAACCATCCCTCCTCTTCCTGAGGGAGTCCTCAAAATTGGAGCTGTAATGAGTCTTTCCTTTAATTGCTCAAATGCTGCAGCACATTCCTCGGTCCATATATATTTTTCTCCTTTCCGGGTGAGCTTCGTTAACGAGGCTGCAATCTTAGAAAAATCTTGGACAAAGCACCTGTAATATCCGGCTAATCCAATAAAACTCTTAATTTCTGTTACTGTCCTTGGAATTGGCCAGTCCTTTACAGCCTAAATTTTACTAGGGTCTACTGAAATTCCGTCTTCTGAAATTATGTGTCCAAGGAAGGCCACACTATTTAACCAGAAATCACATTTGCTTTGCTTAGCATGAAGTTGTTCCTGTTGGAGAGTCTGTAACACTATTCTCAAGTGGTCTGCATGCTCTCTGTCGTTCTTCGAATAGATCAAGATGTCATCTATAAAAACAACTACAAACTGATCCAAATATGATGAGAACACTCTGCTCATCAAATCCATGAAAACTGCATGGGCATTGGTGACTCCGAAGGGCATAACTAGAAACTCATAATGGCCATAACGGGTCCTGAATGCTGTCTTGGGAATATCTTCTTTCTTTACCTTTAGCTGATGATAACCTGATTGCAAATCCAACTTTGAAAATACTCGAGCTCCATGAAGCTGATCAAACAGATCATCAATTCTTGGTAAGGGGTACTTGTTCTTGATGGTAACCTTGTTTAACTCTCTGTAGTCTATACACAACCGCTTACCACCGTCCTTTTTGTTTGCTAAGAGCACTGAAGCTCCCCATGGTGAAGCACTTGGTCTAATCAATCCCTTGTCAGAATATTCTTGTAGCTGCTTCTTTAGAATTTCTAACTCAGTGGGTGCCATTCTGTATAGAGCTTTGGATATCGGAACTGTGCCTGGAAGGGTATCAATGGAGAACTCAATCGTTCTGTCAGGTGGAAGCCCTGAGATTTCCTTAAATACTTCTGGAAACTCATTCCAAATTGGTACTCTCTTCTTCTGGATCTCACCAGCAGTCATCTGTGCTTTTTCCTTGGTAGGTTTGTGTTCTCCTTCAAATTGGAATTCAGGCTGAAGTGGTATTCTGAAAATAACTTTCTTGTTTCGACAATCAATGACTGCATGGTATTTACTGAGCCAAGTCATGCCTAAGATTACGTCGTACCCTTTAGTATCTAGTACGAGCATATCCACTGTTAATGTCCTGTCACACAGTTCCACCGGACAATTTACACAAACTCTATCAGAGATGACTACTCCGTTACCGGTACTTATCTCCCACTGGTGGTCTAAATATTCAACAGGTATAGAGTTCAAAGCAATGAAACTATCTGATATGTAGCAATGAGAAGCGCCAGAATCAAAGAGGGCTAAGACAGGTTTAGAGTGCACCATAATCTTACCTGTTACCACTTCTCCAGAAGTTTGGGCCTCTTCCGCTGTCAAGTTGTAGGCTCGTCCTCTTCCACGACCCGCTGCAGTTCTGCCTCCCCTCTGGACTGGGCGGATAACTTGTAGTGGGGGAGGGGGAAGGGCCCTCCTAACCATTGGTTCCTGGTTCCTCTGTCCATCTGGCCCTGGAAGTGCTGGCAATTCTTGGTTGACCATTCCCATTCTTTTGTGGGGACAGACTTCTATTGAATGATCACGGGAACCACATACCAGGCATAACCCATTTGCCCTACGGCAATTTTGTCGAGAGTGACCTGGTTTCTGGCAATAGCAACAAAAAGAAAATGGTTGGGTTACTGGAAAGGGGGCTGGTCGAAATGGTCGTCTCATGGTTGGGATCCTTGCTGCTCTGAATGGACCTCCTCTCCCTGTTTGTGGAAATGGCCTCTTCATGGTCTGATTCCTTATCATGTTAGATTTCCCTTTCTCCAGTCCTCGCTCCACCTCCCGAGCTATGGTGAGGACTTGGGAATAAGTTTTCAGCTGTTGGGGCATTAAGAGGATTTGAATGTCCATTTGTAAACCCTGTTGGAACCTACTCGCCCGCTTTTCTTCATCAGCCACCATATATGGAGCAAAGCGGCTCAGCCTCAAGAACTCAGCGGCATACTCATCCACAGACCGGTTCCATTGTTGAAGTCGGATGAACTGTTCTTCCATTTCTTTCTGAGCTGTGGCAGGGAAAAATCTACTATAAAAGCTTTGAGAAAACTGGTCCCAAGTGACAGGTTTCTCCAGTCTTGCTTCTTCAGCTAGCCACCAGGTCCTGGCTACATCTTTTAGTTGAATCTTGGCGACCTCCACTTGATTTTCTTTTGGGACCCGGGCTGCGTTCAACAAATCTGTGGTGTCAATCAGCCATTGTTCAGCATCTAGTGGTTTCTCTCCTCCCGTGAATATCGCCGGTTGCAACCGCCTAAAGTCTGATACGTTCCCCGGTCTTTGTTCCTTAGGAGTTGCTAACTCTTGTCGAAGGAGTTCCGTCTGCTGTTGCTGATTCTCCATCATAGTCTGGATAACCCTTAGAATCTCAACATTCTCTCCCGCGGGTCCATTTGATGCTTGCCCGGAGTTGTTACGACCCGTCCTTCTATCCATACTTATGTTGGTAAAAAAGGAGACTGGAAACTGGAAAGATGGAAGGATTTTAGGACACCAGGAAAGGAATCAAGAAGGACTAGATAACTTTGTACATTGTAGTTGGCAATGGCAAATTCCATTTGCTGCTTGATTGTACTATAGGTGTGAGAGCCTAGGCTCTGATACCAACCTGTAACGCCCCGATCCCACGGGTACGGGGACGTCACTGCGACGTACATACGCAGGTCAGAAGTACCCTCACGTATATACGCTAAGAATCAGTACAAGCAAGAATCAGAGTACGACAAACGTAGCGTCCATTCATATGCCAACATAAAAGTACAAAGTACAAGGTTATCACAGGATGTGACATACTATTACATATCACATGCATCATATATCACAGCCAAGCACAAAAGTACGATTTACAATATGATTACAAGATGCTCACGAGCTGAAGGAAGGTCCCGCGAGCTAAAAAGGAAAGTCTGGCACAACAGAAACCGAGACTAGTCAGCCTGCTCGGAAAGGAAAGGTTGATCTTCCACAGAAGGCTCCACTTCAATCCAAGGTCTGGAACCTGAACATACAAATTCAAGGGAGTCAAGACCTCCCAAACAAGTGATCAGGTTACAGCCGAGCGGCATAAGAAATAAGAGTATGAGAGTTGGTACAACATCATGAGTAAACAGCCAGCAAGTAAAAGAAGCACAAAATGTTATAAACGAAAGGCATTGTATAAGCTCAAGTTACGACCTCATGAGACTAGTACTTCGAGGGAATAATCCAAACAAGGAAACCCTCATCTATATACCTTTATCTCATGTCACCGTAATCCAAGCGCATACAACACCCACAATTAACGTCTTTTATTATTATTATTATTATTATTATTATTATTACTCGTCTTACCCTGATATCTAGCTATGTGAACTAGCGTCCCAGCACACATAGATCCATATCCAAGTAAAGCAAGATTGTTATTAGAAACCAGCGGGGGTATCAACGAACTATGTTTACAGTGGGTCCCCTGCATACCCGGGACCACGGCCCAGGATTGTTCCGTTGCTTGGTGGACGGAACCAGCCGCAAGGCTAACAGGAGGGACTTATGTATGCCCTTATCATGATGGTACCAGGAAGGAGGGAGCCAGCACTCCCCTCGGTCGCCTGGAGGCCCACAGGTCAGACCGGAAATTTAGTTGCACAACATACCTAATACCACTGTAAACACGAACATATATTGATAGCCGCGTATTTCCCCCGACCCGATGCAAGTTGTCTTATTTTATGAATTCTTTAGATAATTATCAGGTTTCGGGAATGAACAGGAGCAAGTCAGGAATATCATGAAGACAGGAGTATCAGGAGTACAATCGTACTATCATGTAAATCAAATTGGAAAATCATGAAGTCCGGTTATCATTCCCGTTATAGTGATAATCATAGAAGTCAGGTGTATCATGCCTTGTGTTGATAGATAGCATGATAAGAGGTGATATTTGTCAAGTAACATGCCATGAAATAGCACTATATAATACATGTCCCGAGTATAAGATTCATTTCCAAGAAAGTAATTAACCACAGCAAATAGCCAAAATTAGTCGACTAGGGGAAGGCAATTAGTCGACTTATAGAGGAGTTAGTCGACTATAGAGAAGGGAAAGTCGACTAATGGGTTGCGTTTTCAAAGAGTTGCGTTTTCAGGAGAAAAGTTAGTCAACTAGAAGAAGAGGTTAGTCGACTAATAGGCTGCGTTTCATAAGACTGCGTTTCATAAGGCCGCGTCTCACAAGTCCGCGTCTTGTCACAAGTCCGCGTCTCACAAGTCCGCGTCTCACAAGTCCACGTCTTCAGAAAGAAAGAAAGTCGACTAGGGCAATGAGTTAGTTGACTAATAGGGTCGCGTCTTCAGAAGAAAAGCTGCGTTTCAAGGGAGTTAGTCGACTATAACAAAAGGATAGTCGACTAATAAAGGGTTCTAGTCGACTAATGACTGGGTCAAGTCGACTAACAGAGTCAAACAGAGAGCAGAATTATCCTTTAAGTGTTGTGTTCGTTGATATGAAAATACAAGTGATTGTTCATGTCTTGGCGAGTAGAATTACTCGCCTAAAACTGATCCTGTGATGCGTCCGACGCAGAGAAGCTCGGCCCCAATCCAAGAGGAGGGTACCGGCCCAGAGTCTTGCCGTCAATGAAGTGCACGGCCCCCAATCCAAAAGGAGTTGGCCGGTCTTCACAAGAGAGGGAAGGAGGTTGAAGGTGTAAGTCCAGTTCAACTTGGCAAAGTGAGATTTTGCAAACGATGCTACGGGGGACGAATCTATAGTCCGCCGGAAAGAGGTTGACGAGGAGGTGAAGGTGGTATGCTTGGTGAAGAAGATGGGTTCTTGGATGTTTCTTGGTGAAAGAGGTTGAAGAAGATGGTGTTTGTGGTTGGAAATGGAGGAGGAGATGGAGGAGAATGAGGTGGAGGGATTTGTGGTGGAGAAAATGGATTTGGTGGGTGGTGGTAATGGCCAGCCAAGGGAGCTTAGGGGGGTTGTGTTGCTGTTGGAGCTTGCTGGAAACAAAGAAGATGAAGGAGAATGAAAGAGAGAGAGAAGATTGGAGTACATGGGAATATATATATGCATAGGTGAAGTTATCATTCCCATTTTGCCCCCCATTCAAATCAAGGAAACGCAAGGATGGAGGCTTGCGTCTCCATTCAAATGAGGCCCGCGTCTGGCCTCTAAGAGCTGGACGCGGAGATCAAGGCGGGTTTCAAAAAGGAAAATTCACAAGGTTGCGTTTACAGAGAAGTCAATAAAGGTATGGGTGATTTGACTAGAGTTTGATTGGCCCATAAGCTTTAAATGCAGCATGGAGAGGATGGCTGCATTAAATGATGAATCCAGCTGGTGAACTCTCGCGTTTGAAGAAGGAGAGAGAATAATGGAAAAAGAGAAAAGTGGAATATATGGATAAATTCCCGGTATCTGGGAAAATACCGAAAACTCCAGAAATGTCCAAAAATTGAAGTGTCTCGGGAAACTTTCCAAAAATTCACAAAAATAATAAATATTACATAAAGATTTTTGGTGAAATTGATTTTCAGAAATTCAACTCCATTTTCAAAAAAAAATCCTGGAATCCATGGTGAACGGTGTCTACACTGGGTAGGCTGGATTTTCGATAAAATCTGAAAATTCCAGAAAATGCCTGAAGGAAGAAAATATAATTTTAAGAAGGAATGTGAAAGCGGAATCTAAAAATTTAATTCCAATTGTAAATTAAAATTCCTGGAATCAACCAGTGATACTGGCCGACACCGGTTTTGAAGATCTACAATTTAATTCTGAAAATTTCAGAAAATCATGAAAAATCTAGAATATTAAAAAATAATATTTGAAGCTGAAATCAGTCAAATCTGAATACCAAACAGATCAATTCATGCAGTATTGCTATATGAGTAAGTATTTAAATAGCAGAAAATAAAATAAAATAATAATAATAAAATGCACCAAAAATCAGGATACGTAACTGTGCACGTATACCGAGGATGGGGTGTTACATCAGATATTAATTTTTAGTTGCAGACCTAAATCTCCAGCAGCTATTTTGACAGGTTCATGTTCCCTCGGGATGTCGGCTTCAATATTTTCATCGTGATTATTCTCTTCTTCTTCTTCTTCCAAAGAAAGTCTATCTGAAATTTTTCATCTTCGAAAATATTGACTATTCGATTTAAAATCTGAAAGACAAAATAAAATACACATAAATATAAAACCAATCTATCAGAGATGCTACAGAAGTCGTAGGAAAAAAATTATTTTAGAAGCTGTCCTTTTCATCAGGATTGCGACTTTGGTCGCATTTATAATAATAAATTATCAGATAAAATTGAATTCTGTGATCATAGTCGCAGTATGAAATTTCATCTTCAAACCATTTATTTTATAAGACAGCGACCAGAGTCGCAGTCCAATTAAAATTTATTAATAAAAAGACTACGACCTTGGTCGCAAAAATGGAAAATAAGTTATAAAATACTACGACCAACGTCGTAGTGTTATCAAACAAAATTTTTCAAAAAGACTGCTATTACATAAGACTGCGACCAATGTCACAGTTTTTGGTCGTAGTCTTCTAACCATCTTAATTACTTAACTTTCGTGACCTTGTTCACTGCTTTAATTGACTATCTCTCTTGTTTCAGAAGAATGCGACCATGGTTGCAGTATTCTATTTAGAATCCTTAATAAAAAAAAATATTATGACTAAGGTCGCACTGTTATCAGACAAAACATTCTCAAAGAGACTGTTGTTATATAAGACTGCAACCGAAGTCACAATCTTCTAATCATCTTAATTAATTAACTTACAAGATTATTGTCACTACTTCAATTGATTGCGACTCTTATTTCATAAGACCGTGAGCACGGTCGCAGTATCCTATTTAGCTTAGCAAGGTCGAAAAAATACTGCGACCCTAATTGAAAAAATAAAAGAAGTCGAAACACTACGACCAAAGTCGCAATGTAAAACAAAAATAAATCTAAAAAGTGAAAATGATATTAAAAAATTTAAATCCAAAATTTTTCTTTAGAAACTTCGACTTCGATTGCAGTTTCAGAAAACAAAAAAATAAAATAAAATAAACTGTTTCAAGTCGTAGTAATAGATTTTTATTGTGATTAAAACATCTTTAAAAAAAAACTTGAACATTAATGCGACCATGGTTGCATTCTTTTAAAATAATTTATTTTTCTAAAATTTAATAATCAAGATCTATAATTTTTTTGTTTGAAAAAACGTAAAATTTCTGATCTGTAATTTTTTTATTGGAAGAACAGTTGTAGCCAGGTTAAAAGTAAAAGTGAGGGTATTTTAGTCATTGGGCAACGTAAAGTGTTGAGGGTCTCCTTTTACCGCCTAAATTTTTGACTTCTCTGCGGCTAATATGAAGCCACGTCATGCCGGCTGAGAAACTCTCTTATCTGTCGGCTGAGGTACAGTAACCCCTATATAAATATTTTTTAAAAAATAATTAAAAGGCTACTGTATCTCATCGGGCGCCGGTATGACTGTGCTATTAACAGGGTAACAGTGCATGGGACATGAGCACAGAGGATACAGGAGTTCAGGGTACAGGAGTACTAGATGTCCGGTAGTAGTATTATAGTCATGCTAAGGTCCCCGTAAAAGGTGTCAGGTGTCACAGTGTAAGATATACCTCCACTAGTCCTGAATCAATATTGGTACATGAAATGATGCTAATAAACATTCATATCAGTAAAATAAATATGGTGAATGCTCAGTGACGTCTCGTGAAGTAGTACAAGCAATTAAATAGGTAAAATATAACAGAAAGTCAAATAAAATGATAAGTGTAAATATAAACGCATACCAACAACGGAAAATGAGGAAATACAAAAGAACGAACACTCACATGAAATGACGCGGTCTCGGAACCGAATCACCGTCTGGTCTTCACTGCATGAACCGGTACTAATCTACGGAAAATTCCATGAATCAGTCTTCGAATTGCTTGTGTATCAAGTCCACAACGAGCACGAATTCGGATCAGGTCTGGGTCTCCTGTAGCTGGGTTCGAATCTCACCGAACAAATCCGAATGCTGTAGCACGCAACCAACACATACATATAAACATAAATATGTGATTAGCACCCACACATGCACACGGACACATACGTGTATACCCACACACGTGCATATACAAGCATACACAACAATACATATATATAAACATGCCTATACATACATACATACACATGCATCACCTATTCGACCATGCTCACGCACCCATACCCAAACTCACGCACACATTCAACTCCATGCACACATAATAATACTTACAAATAATTACAATACCACCTAAGCAAGCATTATGTAAGTCCATGCACACATTTAAATAGTTACAAATAATTACATCACTACCTATTATATAAATAGTTACAAATAATTACATATCACTACCTATTTAAACATTATGTAATATATGAAAAGGGAAAGAAATAGAAAGAGGAGAATTACTCAAGCCACGGGGTGATTTGCAGCGCACCGACGGAGGCTCTGACGGAGGCGTCGGGGGCTGCGGAGGATGTCGTTGGATAGAGCATCTCGCCGTGAAGGGCGTGGGTGCGTTCGCGCTCGCCTACGGTGATCCACGGCGATCCACGGAGAGCCGGAAAATGGCTTCCCAAATACAAGGAAATACACACGAATTAATAGACACACATTATATCAGTCTCTTGCATAGAAATTTGTAAAGAGAAAAGGGATGTGTAGGGGCTCACGGCTGGGCTTTTGCTGTCGTGGATCATTGGCTGCGCAAGGGGGAGATTGCTCGGGCTGCCAGAGAAGGTGGGCAAGGCGAGTGCTGCAAAGGAGGCTCTCTGGGGTGCCATGGCTCGCTAGAGGTTACAGCCAAGAGGGCAATGCTACACGGCCTGGTGTCACCGTGGGGCTGCTCGATGGTGGTGGCGTCTGCCGTGCTGCTGTTCACGGCCAACCAAGAGGGGATTCAGCTGTGTTTGGATGAAAGAAGAGAAGGTCATGGCGGAGGAGCTGTGGGTAAGGACCATGGATGGAGAGGGAGGCCATGGAGATGCAGTTTCAGAGCTTGCCGGGAGTTGGTGGTGTGCGGAGGTGAACGGTGGAGGTGGGAGTGCCGTGGCGCTGCCGTGTCTCGCCGGAGAAGGAGACGCGGCAAAAGGAGAGAGCTCAGCATGGAGCTTTGGCAATGGTATTTGGCCGAGCATGGGGAGAAGAAGCTCGGCCTATAGGAGGAGAAGGGCCATGGGATGGATGCATTGCTCCGGCGTCTTGGCCCGGCACGGAGGAGAAGGCCATGGCGGAGAAAAGCTCCGACGGCTCGATCTCTGCATGTGTGAAGAAGAAAATAAAAACATGAAAGAGATATGGCATGGGGGCTTTGTTGGAGGTTGTGCGACGGCTATGAATTAGGGGAGGAGAAGATTAGGGTTAATTATGGTTGGAATTAGGTTTAGGTTTAGATTATATAGGGGGAAATTTGGATATTGGGTTTCGGGTAACGGGTTTTTGGGTTATGGATATGCTAATGGGTAGAGGGTTTGAGTCTATTGTGTAATGGTTATGGGTTGGAAGGATAATGGGTATAAGATAAAGGGTATTGAGCTAACGGGTAGGATTAGGAATCAATGAAAGAGGAACAATAGTAATAATAAACACACACACACACACACACACACACTAACAATAACACTACTAATAATAATAGAAATTAAATACAGTAAAAATAAATACTTAAAAATAGAAATGCAGTATTATTAGTTAGGGGATATTACAGTCTTACATGTAAAAGTTATAATTGCGACCATGGTTGCAATTTGTTGGAACTAACTTCTATTACAAGTTTTATATTGCTGCGATATAAGTAGCAGTACTAACAGGTTAATTTATATTTATGTTTATTTAACATGATTTTTAGATTTTTAATCGAATGGCCAACATTTTGATTGCTGAAAAAATTATGATTGATCTTCCTATTGAAGATGATGAAGAAGAAGATGAAGGAGAGAAAAAGAGATAAATATTGAAGCTAACATCCCGGCGAAAATAGAACGAGAACCTGTCAAAATAGTTGAGGAGATAACAATAAAAGAAGAACCAACTGTTGCAGATTGTTTGCCAGCATCGCGGGATGAACAAGCTGATGAACTGGAAACTTTGAGGAATGAAAATAGATACCTGAGGCCATATGTTTGTGAGCTAGAAAGAAAAATTAAAAAAATGGAGGATGCAAAAGCTCAGAAGGCTGAATTGAAGAAGGAGAGAAGAGAGAGAAGAGAAAAAAGAAAACTAAGAAAGCACAGCATAAAATAAATGTGAAGGAGAAAGAAGAAGAAGAGTTGCTGAGAGTAGCCACTGCTGCGAAAGAGGAGGAGGAGAAGATGAAAAAGAAAATGAGAAGTAAGAGAGGGAGAGCACGAGAAAGGAAGAGGAGGTAGCTGAAGGAGGAGAAGGAGAAGAAAAGGAAATTTCAAGAAAAGGAGAAGATGAGGAAAGAGCAGGAGGAGAAGGAGAAGAAAAGGAAGGAAGAAGAGGAGAGGAGGAGGAAGGAGGAAGAGGAGGAGGAGAGGAGGAGAAATAAAGAAGTATAAGAGAAAAGAAAAAATGAGAAGGAGAAGAAGTAAAAGAGGATGAGGGAGCAGATGGAGAAGCAAGAGGAAGAGAAGAAGAAAAAAGAAGAAGAGGATATCAAGCGATCTAAATTCGAAGTAAGTATTGTTGGGGAACATTTCTCAACTTTTACTTTAAATTTAATTTAACAGATCCTTGATCCAAAAAGAAAAGCTTCTAAGGCAAAAATTCAAGAACATACTCTGGTTCATAAGGAAGCGTTAAAAGGAAAAGCTGTGGATGACTCTAAAGGATCAATAGAAAGGGGAGTTAAAGAACGCAAGCGTACTGAGAGAGATCACAATGACCCCGATTTCATTTATCTAAAACAAAAAACAAACTATTGAAGAGACTGTTCCACAGCCCGCGGCTCAGATTTCTGCCCCTGATTTGGCACGGCAGAGAAGGGCGACACTCAACCAAAATTAGGGAATTGAGTGAATGCACTGCCTGCAAAATTCTACAGCAAAAAAAATAATCCCTCATCAAAAAATTTTTGGACAAAGCCACCTATGAGTAATTTTTTCATTTTATTTTAATTTACATCACATATCGGTTATTTATATTATGACAATTTCATAATTAACTCTTTTTTTGTAGTGCTATTACATATCAAGATCCTAATAACGGAATAATAGTTGCTAAAAATGACATAAAGGACCTGATGTTCAATAGAGATTTAGATGTTGATATCATTTATTTCTACATGAAGCATCTAGAGAAAAAGGGTGGATTAAAAAGTATATTCCTTCGAAGCGAAGCTTGAATAAATATCTATTTTCTCTTTTAAATTTAATTCAAACAATGTGATGTTATATAATGTAGTACTTTATAATTTTAATGGTTAAAAATTTTCTAGTAACATTTATGATTGATAAGGCCTAATGAGTTAACTGACACCCAGGTCGCAGTGAATCTTTAAAGAAGGATACTAATAGTGCTACCGTGGTCACAGTTTGTTTTATTCAGTTAAAAAAATTGACTGCGACCAAGGTCGCAGTGTTGTTATTATTCCTGAATATATTGGCTGCGACGCACGTCGCATTTATCATTAGTCAGCTTCAATTGTCAGGCTTAATAAGCCACTACGACCCGAGTCACAGTCAACATTAGTAAGCATCATTTTCAGGCTTCATAGGCCACTGTGACCCAGTTCGCGGTCAACATAATTTTGTAAGAAAGAGGACTGTGACATTGATCGCAGTTTTGATTTTTATATAATCTCTGATATTATTATTGCATTTTATTACTAAATCTTCATATGTTTGAATTATTTTTATTTTGACAGCAAGTAAAAAAGAAACGTAAATGTTTGAAACATCAAACTTAAATTTAAATTCTATAACGAGTTTAATTTCATAAAAATAATTGATAACCAGTATTGTAACGGCCCAGCTACTGATAGTTTTCACACTTTCGATGCTTGACTTTTTTCTGTGATAGAGAATCTTCAAAATCAGACTTTAGCCTGAATACACCTTTAGGCCTCCCCTTGATAGGTACAGGACCAGTTGGATCGCGTATAATCAATTTTTTACCATCTCGGAAAATCACAATTGATCCATTAGAAACAATATTTATTTCAGATTATGATGATTTATCATTTACTGTCCTGGATTTGCATTCATTACTGGTTTCTCAGCAAATCTTTCTATCACAGCATCCAATTTTGAACGATGGATATCCAAATCGGACACCATTTCAAGTATTGCATTAAATTTGGATCGCAGTATCCATAGTCTGGTAATTCCTCGCGTGCCTCGATTGGGAAAAAGTCTAATCCCATGTTCAATTGCAATATTCTTATAACGGGCATCCAACCTCCATCTCTGTAGTATATAGGATTCTGATATATGTGTAACGGGATTGCGTCACAAAATATACAGAATCTATCTACAAAGGATACCCTCTATTTAGAATAATGCGCAATTACACGACACGTTAAGTTCACCAGAATTCTCATAATTGACCTTTTCTCAAGTGTCTTTTGAGTCTGAAAATTCACCAACCAAATAATTTGTTCTTAGTCCATCATGTTCCAACTCTTTTGAAAAGAGTGTCATTACAACTGCCCATTCCTTTTGAAACAACTGAAAAATCTTTCTGGTATAAAACTTTGATACTTGTATCTCATATGTACAATTGGGCACACTATTCAAACACTAAAAGTCTTCTTGAGATTCAGATCTACGACGGGCAGCGACAACTTTATCGTATTGGTGGACAAACTCAACTAGTTTGTGTTTATATTCACAAAACCATCAAAAAAGAATTAATACTCTCAGACCTTTGACTGATAGTCATTCCAACGCAGAAAATATCCTTTGGATGAGCATTAACCCAGTGTCCACGCAATTTGTACATCTTCAACAACCAACTGTCTTCTTCTTCTTCTATATGATATTTTTTCTTTATCAATCTCTTTCATTCCTCGCATGTGCTTATATCACGGGAGGTGTACCACAGATGAAAATCAGAAGCAAAATCTTTCCCATATTTGTTCATCAGGGGGATTTGTTGCTCGGCAATGTATTTCCTTACATGCCAAAAATAGTAACGGTATCGAGTAGTTGAAAATACCATCTTGATGGCATCACCTATCTGGCCATCCTGATTAGTAATAATCACTTTTGGTGCAATTCCGTGCATGTATTTGAGCCATTTATTGAATAGCCAAACAAATGTATCCCTCTGTTCGGCCGCAAACAATGCACAACCAAGCAAAATTGACTGCCGATGACGATTCACTCCAGTGAATGGAGCAAATGGCAGATTCAAGTGATTAGTCTTGTATGTTATGTCAAAAACAACCACATCACAAAAACTCAAATATGAGAAAATTGATCTTCCATCAGCCTAAAAAACTCTTTTTAGTGTGCTCGCATTATCAACTTCACCGGTAAAGAAAAATTCTGGATCAGACTCAGCTTTTTCTTGAAAATATTTGATGACCGAAATAAATTCTTGGCAAATATTATTTCTCCTGTGTCGAATAAAATCAATAACTTGTTATGGGATTACTTTTTCACAACCTGCTCTGTGATTCATTGCATTAACAACACGAAAATATTAGAAGGGCGAATTCCTCCATCAATCAAGTTGGTCATAATGCTTCTACTAATTTTTGATCGATGTGTCTGATGAGAGTAAAAGTGATGGACTTTTTCGGGCTTGATAAATCATGTGAATAAGAATCAGCAAACTTGGTAACAATTTAAAATCTTCGTTGTGATAATAAACGCAGACGTACATGCATCTCAGCAGGACACTCAACTTTAGTGTCGATTTAACGGTTGACTATAAGCTCATCTTGTCTTTGTCAGCCAACTTCTTTACACCCTTCTTATTGCAACAAAATTTTTTACAAATAACTTTATGAAGAGGCCTATATGACTTATCTATTCCTTTTTTTCTCACGCAAAAACTTTTGTGCCTTGCATAAGCATTGTAGAACTTGTATGCTTCATCGTCTGTTGAAAATTCTTATCCTAAAAGAATAACTAAGCTTCCAGACATAATGTGGACTGATCCATCACCCTGCTTCATGGTTCATTACCCTTTTTATGTTTTTCTTAATTTTCTCCTAATTAACTTTAGAAAAATTATATTTGATAAAGTAGTAAGCTAAATTTTATATTTTTGTCTCCTCATTCATGCAATTGCAATGCAGTTACCTGGTAAAAGAGCAGTATAGAAGATGAGGAATTAACATGTGAGTGTGTGTGTGTGTGTGTTCGGGTGGGTAGGGGGTGGAATAGAATGGTCATTGCATTGAATTGCGTGTATCAGTCGGGGATATGGGAGAACTTTTACGCTTAGAAACTATTCTCAAGTACCTTGCAGGGCCAGTATGTTATGATCGTGGCCAGGGTTTTATGAACTGAGTGGAAGCGCGACCCGGAGCTTTTCATTGAATATTGAGTACAGGATTTTATTAAAATATATAAGAAAAATACAAAAGGCACATATTTAAGTGGTTCAGTTAAACACCGTTTACATTCAGTGAGAGAGCATTCAGAGAAAATATATTATAATAATATGGAGTACAATAGAATCACACATCTCAATCTTTCTTTCCGAATACAAGTATAAACATTGAGCATTTCTCACAGAATATTAAACCCATACATTTATTAAACTCATGCATTGATGAGAAGTACCTTTCCTCCTGCAAATCATTTGATCACCCATTAATGTCCTGCATCCTTCTTTCTCTTTTTTTCCCCCGACAAAGAGGTATTAAAGGCTCTCTCTACTAAATCCTCCTCTTTTTTTTTCTTGATTCACATCTTTGCCTCCAAAACATTCTCCATCTTTTCCCTCTCACCTAACATCTAAACTATCAAACTCCTTATAAAGAGTTCTTATAACTCTTAGACGAAAGATCTCGACTGTCGATCTCCAATAAATCAATAGTGAAAATCTCTTTAATTTGTCATAGGACCCCCTCATGAAAATAAGACACCTCACCATGTCATGACTAATCATCGCAACTCTAATCTTCCATCGTCTTCATAATATATTTAACTTGTAATGATCTATAAACAATGCTACCATGTCAAAACATCTCACCATGTTTGCTTATATTTTTCTTCTTTCATTGGATGCCTCTGCCACTTGAGAACAATCTCGTCTCTACTCTATCGACTTGACAACCGTTCTTTCATCTTTCAGACCTTTAATCTCTTTTTGGTAATAGATCAAACATGTTGTGTGTCTTGAGAAATCATGCTCTCTCATACCAGTTTTTTGTGACTGTGGTAGGGGTTTTCCTGGGATGGGCCTCCCAGGGATGTGGACCGCATTGGGCTGAATCCCAACGTAAAATTCAAAATTTCTTGTTTAAGGATGACTCTTTGTTCACACAGAAGGTGATTACAACCAAAGTACTCACAAATACCATCAAATATGTTACTTAGAAGGTATAGATTTAACTTCCTCATCATATATAAATGTTTGATGAATTTCACAACATTGAAAGTTTGCTCTCCAAATATACCATTATTTTAGACAACCAAAAAAAAATTGAAACCAGACTACATGATAACGAGGTGTTTTCTGCATCTTCTCAAATGAAACCCCTTTTTCTTTCATGAACATGAATTCACGTATCACCTCATCATGCCTCCCATAACAGGGGCTCCCATGACTGGAGGTTGCACGACCCCTCGTCTCTGTCGATCCATGTTCGCATTCCATCCTTCACACATTGCAATTTACTGATCAGAAAACTAAGCAGTAATTGTAATTTAATTCAATTCCATGATCAAAAAACTATTTTTAAGTTCTGAAATTTCTAGTCCACTGATACAAAGAAATCTAACAATTTATGATATGTGAAAGAATGACACAATACAGTTTTTATACTTAAGGATAAACTACCACAAAATCAAATCTCATAGTGCTGTAGTCTTTTCTATGTAGAGGAAATAAGAATTTGTCACATGAAAGAGAAAAACACAAGTTCAATATCTGAGTATGAAATAGACTTCTGTCACTTAAACTAATTATACATAAACCAACATGCAGCAAAATCATCTTTCAATTGTGCAAATATACGAATGTAATAAAATTTGATTGGTAATCTTATTTGCAAGTATGACTCAATATCATAGAATACATCCTCCTAATTGTTCAATTCTGATTTGATTTCTTTCACATGGTAATACCTTCAAAAGTATAATCATCTTGCAATTAATAATTAAAAAAGCTTGTTCAACATATGCATTGATTTTGAACAAAAGCATTATGCATAGGTCATGATGAGTTAAATTTAGTTTGATCAAGAACCATTTAAATGTTATCAAATCCATGTCTGACATCCACTTAGACATAGAGCAAATCCAAGTAGATAATGTACCTAGACATGAGCTTATACTGTCCAATAACATGAAATTTATCAGAAATGTAATGAAGTTTTGAGTAGATGAAAGCTCACCAATTCCCATGTCGAATCCTCTGAGCTTGAGCTCGCGATACTCCTGACAAAGAGCGCATGTCTCGCAGCAGAAATGGACGAGACAATCAGGATTGCCCTCTTCCAGGTCATATTGAGCCCTTAGCTTTGAGCGGTAGATGCAGGAATACAAGCATGCGAGGCCTGTGAAGCCTAGGAGCAGACCATACACTGTGCCACTCACTGCGCATGCTGTTTGACAATGCCATTCAAAGTGTTCTGATTAAACTTTCGGATTAAATTTATGATGTATATTATTATCCATTTAATTTAGTTCGAGAAATATATTGGCATGGCGTATGGTCAACTCTCAAGTGCTGCGAGTCCAGCTAGTTATATTGTATGCTACTTTCAAATAGAAAGAAGATCTGTCGAATATAGTGATGAAATTCCTTAAGAATTTACTAAACTCAAGGTATAGGTTAGCGGTTAGAATTTTAACCATAGAAGAGAATCAACTGTATCTATGTATAGATTTAAATAGCATGTATGGTCAACTCTCAAGTGCTGCAAGATCCAGCTAGTTATATTGTAGTACTGCTACCAAAACATGACTTTCAAATAGAAAGAAGATCTGTCCAATGAAGTGATGAAATTTCTTAAGAGTTTACTAACAGGAAAAAAAGTATGCAGATTCTATTCTACAAATTCTTCAACTATAAATCAAGGTATAGGTTAGCTACATATTAAATCAAGTTTTCAAATCATTAGTTCCTGGCAAAAAGAAGAGGTGAAGGCATCGATGAATTAATTTTCTTACGGCGAGTCCCTCTGTCCACTATGTCAGCAATCTGGCCAAAGGTGATGCATGGGCACAAGCAAGTCACCAAACCTACAACAAAACAAGTTACCAATTACTCAAGAAAAACTTCAAGAACTCTCTAAGCAGAATCCATTCTGAAAACCAAAATGATGAAACTGAGCTAAAGGTTTCGATTTACAATTTGCAGTATCATCGAAGCAATGGCAAAGCCCGGTCGACCACTGCGTGGGAGCGCCCTGAGGCGGGGGATACATTGGCGACCTGTTGTGCGGTGGCGCACTTGGAATTCCTGGTGGCGGAGCTGGGACCGGGACTATTGGCTCAATCTTGTTGTGATCATAAACATGAGAGGGGTGTTGATGATACATGTTCAAGATGTTATGAAGACAGATATGAGAGAGAGAGAGAGAGATAGAGAGAGAGAGAGAGAGAGAGAGAGAGAGAGAGAGAGAGAGAGAGAGAGAGAGAGAGAGAGAGGAGAAGAAGAACCTCCTTTGTTTGCTCAATGAAGCAAGCACATGGCTTTGCTACAACCAATATCTTCTCGCTTTCAAAGGGCTCATTGGATTCAGCTTCGAGGCGAGATCACGCACGAATAAATAAAATACAAGCTAGTTATTGACTCTGGGGTCAAGTTTAATGTCATTTTATAAGTGAGCTCTTGATTCTTGGTCCTGAGCTTAGCTTCGAGGCAAGCGCGAGAAATTTTTATTAGAAGAAAGCATTAAAATGTGACGCTGTGCTCATTGGCCCTTGAGCCCTAGTTCGTAATTATAAACTTGGGTGTACTCGCTCAAACGCGCGTCCTTCCTCCTTCAAGAGTTTATTAACAATTAAAAAACAAAATAAAATAACAGAAAGAGAGATAATAAAATAAAAACATTATTTTTATTTCAAGAGAGAGCAGGTAACTTTCGGTCTCAGAATCTCAACTGTGATCGGTAATAACTTGGTGAAATGCAAGTTTTTTTGTAACTTCGTAAGTTTCTTATCAATGCAATGTTGAGGACTTTTTTATTCAACAATGTAATCTCCAAAAAAGATGTTTGTAACTCCGTGGCTATGGTGTATGTTTAAAGACCGTGCACTTCTCATTGACCGAGAGCTTTATTTTGTTATAATAGAGGTTTGATTTAAATAGAAAATTAAAAAAAAAAAATTACTGCAATGAGATATCTCAGAAATTATAGTAGAGGATGCGATTATCGAAAAAGAAAAGAAAAAGATTATGCTCCACTCATCTTCCTCAGTTAATTTTTTGAAACCAGCCCGGCCCATGGCCTGGGCCTTCTCCAGGTAAGCCGGCAAGATCTCAAAATAATAATAATAATAATAATAATAATAATAATAATAATAATAATTCAACAGGATGACACAAAAATTATGTATGAAATCCTAGATTAAGATTTTTACAGAAATTTTATTGCACAAGTTCATAATAATTAAGGTCGCATAATTCAACCAGAATTGATTTATAATCATGTAAATTTATTTATCTAATTTTTCTCAAAATAACAAGAAGATTGCCCTAGCTAAAATTTATAGAAATTGCAATCACAAGAACAACCATTATAAACAATCATAAAATCTCGTGAATTTATGGATGTTCCCATATGATTATTTTCCAGATTGACAGTGAAAATTTCCAGCTTTGAAATAACTAAGATTTAGACTTATTTGGAAGTAAATTGTCACGGATGCCAATTTAATTCCAACTTTTAATCCATGACCTCTGCCAGTCATCCTTCTGAAACCCTAACATGCACACGTGCATTGCACGTGTCAACCCCGAGAGAGGACCATGGTTGGCTTGTGGGCTGAACCCTTCTGCTTACATGAATCGTTTTGAAACAATTATTTCCAACAATCTGCACAAGTCTCCACACACCACTCTCTTTTTGGCACTGCCCCCAGAAAAATATTGTATTATTCGATTCTTCAAACAGATAATGGCGAACTAAGGCCAAAGTTTTTAACAGGGACGTCCATTTCCTCACTTTTTAAAGCTTTTGTTTTAGTCATCTAAATCTTAAGTTAGGTTTTTAGTCCTGATTCTGCTCAAGCTTGGTTTCTTTCAAGGTACCCATTCCAGCAACTTTGCTCTGGGCTTGAATCCAGGATGATATCTGACAGTTAACAACCAATATATTCCGCTGTCGTCTCTTTCCCTGCTAATTTTTTGAATATGCAACTGTGACTTTTGTTTGTTACTTGTATGAATTGTATCGGATAATGCATGTATCTTTCATATCTTAGCTGCGGCAAGATACTTGTACTGGTCAAGATCGTGACATGTGTCCTGAAATCACCTAGAGGGGGGGTGAATAGGTGATGGCTATATGATAATGGCAATTATGCGGAATTTAAAAATTTAACTCTAAACAATTAGCACAATACAATATTTCTTGCAAGTAAAAGACAATGTAAAATTGCAAGTAATAAAAGAGATAGAGTTAGAAGAATTTGAGCAAACGCAAACACGCCGATATGTTTCCGAGGTTCGAGCCACGCTCTACGTCCCCGCCTTCACACTTGAAGGATTTCCACTATTGAGGATCCCACCGGATCAACAATACAAGGACAACACTTGTCCGTCTCCCGTGATGACACTTCACCACCTTGAGCACACTAGCTCGCCTTGAGGCCGATGCCTCTACAACTTCACTCAATTACAAAGGAAGTGATCACACTTGATCACTTTTACAAAAGCTCACTAAGCACAATCCTAGAACCAAATAGTAAAGTAAGAGTATGGGATTGTGTAGTGCAAAACAAGAGAGAAGTAGAGGAATAGGATTACAAGATGAGTGTCTAGAAATTTAGGCCTTTGAGAGAAAATCTTGTCTAAAGGAAAACTTAGAAATCTTTTGAAAACTCTTGTAAAAATGCACTTGATAGCTCTAAAATCATTAGTCATATCATATGAAGTGACCACCTATTTATAGGGGTCAAAAACAGCCTAAGAAATCCGTTGGAATCAAATCCCAAGTCAAAAACTGTCAGAAAATATAGCTGTTGGAATCTGTCAGAGATTCTGACAGCGGTCGGTCGACTGGCCGGTCGACCGACAACGGTCAAAAATATGGCCGTTGGGGGTCATCGGTCGACCGCCCGGTCGACCCAATTGGAGCGAGAGTTGGGTCCAGAATTCGGTCGACTGGTCGGTCGACCGACACACACTTGCACAGTTTTGTGCATGTCGGTCGACTGGTCAGTCGACCGGTTCCTGACAGTTCTGAAAAATCAGAACTGCCAGAACCTGAAATGCTGGGTTTTGGGTTTAAGGTTTTGGTTAAATGTTTTGGCACTTGTAAAACACTAGAGTATGAGCATATGTCATAGCTCTATCAAGTAAAACATGTTGATATAAATCTTCTTGACAAAAACTTATTTTTCCAAATATTTCCTTTTCAAAAGAAAAAATCTAACTTGAAAAACATGTTGGATCTAAATCAAGGTAAGAAATGATTTTTGAAAAGGCCTTTTGAAGTCTAGAACTTAAATAGAAAGTGTGTGTAAGTGTAAATCCCATAACTCTATTTCTACTATCTAGTTTTGACAAAATATCTAAAATGAAAATAAACAAAACACAAATCTTGAATTCTTTAGCAAAGTCTTGATTTGTTCTTGATCTTTTCTTCAACGCATATTCCCGAAGCTTCCTATGTGCTTTAGCTTGGGAAGCAAATGTTGGGCGAACTCCAAATGTGTGAGTCTTTTAGTGGAGTCGTCAAAAACCTGTTCTTGAACCTGAAATACTTTTAAACAAGATTATTAAATACATAACTAAATATGTTTTGCTATCATCAAAATAACCGGGATAATGGCCTTTGGGCCAACAATCTCCCCCTTTTTGATGATGGCAAAACATATGTAGTTATTACAAATATTTTGGGTAGAGTCGTCAAGTGAAGCTCCCCCTCAACACATGCATATACTAAAAATATACTCAGGCATAGTATAGCAACAAGATAAACATCCAAGATCACATATCCATGCCAATAAAATATTAACTACTCATGTCATATCATAGATAAAGGAAATGAGTCTCATACATGACATAAATACATAAAACAAACATTCATGTCCATAACACTCTCTAAAAATAAAGATGTCCAACACAACAAAATATGTCAAGTACATAACAAAATAACAAAGTGTCACAAAATATCTCTCTCTAAAATCTCTCCCCCTTTTTGACATCATCAAAAGGGGAGGTCACTCTGCACTGCCAGCACCGCCGTCATCATCCTCATCGTCGTCGTCCTCGGAAGAAGACTCCGCAGCCACCATCGTCTGGTCACCATCAGCATCAGACTTGGAAGAGGAAGAAGAGTCTGCCCCCTCAGAATCATCAGCATCAACTCTGGGTCGTGGTGGCACAGTAGAAGAAGGAGCTCTGGCTGGAAAAGGAGGACCTCTGGAGGGAAGAGGACGAGAAATGGTCGTGGGATCAGGTGGAGCCATATTGAACTTCGTATAGAGACCCTCAAGTTGTGAGTCCATGTATCTCATGGAATCAGCAAAATAAGTCATGTCTGTACGAAGTCCCTGATACCGTGCATCCATCTCAGCACGAAAAGCAGTATCTCGCTGCTCAATCCAGGCCTGATGTGCCTCGATCTGAGAGCGTACTGCAGATGAAATGAGAGACTCTAAATCTGAAGGTGCAATGGGTGCAGAAGAAGAAGAGGATGGTCCTGGAGCTGGAGGAGGAACAGGAGGGGGAATAGGAGGTGGCACAGGTGCTTGTCTCCGCAGCTGGGCTTCCATCCTTTTCAGGAGAGTCCCATCAATGTTAGGTGAAGGATTATCATACTCAACAGAAGAGAGATCAAAATCTAAGGCCTCGAGAATACGGGTAATCAGCATGCCATAAGGCAAGCTTCTCCCGGACAGACGGATTTGTTCAGAAGCCATGTGTGATGCAATGAGACGGGGTACATCAATTTTAATGCCTCGCAGAAGGCAATAAATGATAAGAGGAACAGGACCCCTAGCATGGCTGAATTCGCCAGATTTTGGGAGAAGGTTATTGAAGACAATCTTGGCTAGGACTTGAGATTGTAGAGTATACCTACTTACAACCTCGTTCCTTACCAAGCCGGGGTTGTTATCCCCGTGAAGTAAAGTGGATGCGGTGAGTGCAGACTCACCCTCCGGATATTCTCCAAAATCCTGTAAATCATTGGAATAAACATCAACTCCACCAGGGGAGAGATGTAGGATACTAGCGAACTGGTCAAGGTTGAGCTTGATATCCCTACCTAAGACTCTGGTATAGAGAGTGTCCCCTTCAAGAGAAATGTTTGTATAGAAGTAGGGCATGAGGGGTGAGTACACTTTCTCTCTAATGGTCACAAACCTCTCTAAAGAGTTGTTATGCATGATACGGGCAATGTCCAGGTGTTCAAGGTCTTGGAAGACAACAAATCTTCCAGAAATGAGATTTCTCTTGGACAAATTGATATACCTATGCTCAGCAACCTCATTAACAAAGGGGTTTTTAGGTTTAGGAACATGGGAAGAGGGTTTAGCAGGAGCCTTGCCCTTTTCAGATCTAGTTCTCTTAGAGGTAGACATTTTTGAGAGTAAAGATATGATTTTTAGGTTAGGGCTTGATCTAGATACTAGGAAACCTAAAGATCTTGACAAGTAATGGAAGAAATTGAAGCAAGAGATGATCAACAGCAAGAAAGATTTGATTTTTACCTTGGAGAAGAAAACTGAAACCCTAATACTCCAAATCCTGAAATACTCCAAATCCAGCGGTTGAAAAGCCTTGAAACTGAAGATCCACAATCTAAAGGAGGATTATGAAGTGGGTTTTTGAGGGATTTTAGATCGGAAGAAGGATTAAAAAGTTAGAAAATTTTTGGAGTGGAGAGGAGTCGGGTTCGTCGCCAGCGAGTGAGGAGAGAGAGAGGAAAAAAAAACGAAATTTAAAGCAGATTCTCGCGTGTTCCCGATGCCCGGTCGACTGCCCAGTCGACCCAGAGCAAACCGAGAGCTCTGTAAGTTCAGACGGTCGACTGGTCGGTCGACTCGGCAGATACAGAGAGCTCGCGGTGACAAGTCGGTCGACTGGGGTTAGGGCCGGTCGACCGGTTTTGTCTGAAAACCAGCAAACAGATTCTGTAAAAAAAATTTTTTTTTAGAAGAAATTATAACAAATAAAATATGTTATATTATAACATACAGGAATACATCAATCAGTTTTAAATCTTCATTTAGATTATCGCATCAACAAAACTTCACACAAGAAATGTTTTAATTTTTATTTTACATATTTAAACAAAGATATAAAGATGTTGAAGCCGAATACCCAGTGACGGGTTCTGAACTTCATCCTCTTGATTCCTCTTGAATGAGTTGAGGTGCGCAATTGCCATCTTTAAGGTATTTGTTTAAACAAGAAATTTTGATTATTAATTTATACTTTTGAAAAATAGTATATACATATAGATACAAAAAAAATATGGACATGTGGACAAATATGACATAAGGCATAAAAATACAAGATATGAAAATTAACGCAAGGCATGTACACAACATGATAGAAAAGTAGTTCTATATAGGCATGTATCAATGGAATACAAAAGCAAACTATCAATTCTATACACATGTATACATTACCAAAAATCAACAACTATTTTAAAATGGAGATGTTACCAATTTAAGGGCAATCTCCAAAAATAGGTGCCTCCACGATAGCGATGCAAGCTAGATTTGAACTTGTGAGCTTAGTTGCATCTACCACCCGGGCACCGTCTCCCCCTAAGTCTTGGAGGAAGTAGATCCACCTGTATCACCTACATTTGGAGGATCTTTTGGTACCCAAATCTTTGAGGGTCCTTTGGGGTTAGTACCGGGGCGAACCCAAACATATTTATTATTAATATTATTTTAGCATAACAAAACTTTTCTAAATGGCCTTTGCGGCCACAATGAGTGCAAACATAAATTCTACCACTACTATATATGTATGCATGCTTATGTGTGTGCGCATGTTTTCGTGCATGTGTATGTGTATGAGATGCATGTTTCCCTTGGGGTACTCCCTTAGGAAATTTAGATGCAATCTTTTTCAAATCAAAAGCATAACTTTTTAAATTTGAGTCCAAAGCTTCAACACGTTTTTGGATCTCAACAAAATCATTTTTATCAATTGAAACTATGGGGGTTTTACCCTTATTTGCAAGTTTATATTTATCAAAATCATTTTTCAATTTTCCAAAGGAGCTAGATAAAACATCCTTTTCTTTAACAACTATTTCAACCTTATATTTTAAAGCTTCATTTTCTCTTTTTAATTTCTTATTTTGAGATTGGGAAATCTCATACCTATTTTGCAATTCTTCAAAAAAATGTGCAAGTTCATCCATAGTTAACTCATCCTCATCTAAAGAGTTTTCTAGAGTTACCTTTGGTGCATCCTCCCCATGTGCCATGAAACACATGTGCGCGGCGTCGACTTCCTCTTCGGATTCCGACTCCGTGTCATCCCAAGTAGCCACCATTGCTTTCTTCTTTCTTTGCCCGTTCTTGGATGTGGTCGCTTGTAGAGCGGGGCAATCGGCAATGAGGTGACCGATCTTCTTGCAATGGAAGCAAGGACCGGGCTCCTCTCTTTTTCTTTCAAATCTCCCTTGAGGTTTCCCTCGCCGGAAATTGCTTTGTCTTCCCTTCTTGTAGAACATCTTGCCCACCTTCCGGATGAGCATGGCGAAGTCTTCATCGCAATCATCCGATGAGTCGTCCTCCTCAATGGTAGGAGTGGCTTTGAAGGCAATGGTCTTCTTCTTGGGTGCCTCCCTTTCTTCTCGAACCTTCATCTCCATCTCATGTGTCTTGAGATTTCCGATGAAGCCGGAGAAGTCCATCTCCTCTTTGTCGTTGAGCTCCTTGAGTGTCGTCGCCTTGACTTCCCACGCTTTGGGAAGAGCTCTAATCACTTTCCTTATCTTTTGATCATTATCAATCTTGTCGCCTAAGGAAGAAAGAGCATTAGTTATTTTAGTAAAACGGGTGAGCATGTCATCAATGCTCTCATTATCAAACATGTAAAAATTCTCATATTGAGAACGTAGCAAGTCAACTTTGGCTCTCTTGACTTGTGACGTTCCCTCATGAGTCACAAGCAAAATGTTCCACACTTCATATGCGGATTTGCAATTTATGATGCGTGCAAGGTCATCTTCATTAAGTGCTTGTGTTAATGCATATTGTGCCCTAGCATTAGCTTCATAGTCCTTGGTGGTATCCTCGGACCATGTCTTCTCATCACTAGTGGGTTCAATGAAATCTTTGGTGATGGACCTAGCTACCCTAACTCCTAGGGATTTTAAGAAAAGGTTCATCTTGACCTTCCAAATGGGGAAGTTCAAGCCATCAAACTTGGGAGGGGATTTAATGCTTGAGAAATCTAGAGATGCCATGTATGATGAATAGAATGCACAAAATATAATGAATGCAACAAATGTATATAGCCAACTAAAGGATCTCCCTAAGGTTGTTAGACCAAATCTAGGGTTAGGCTCTGATACCAATTGAAATCACCTAGAGGGGGGGTGAATAGGTGATGGCTATATGATAATGGCAATTATGCGGAATTTAAAAATTTAACTCTAAACAATTAGCACAATACAATATTTCTTGCAAGTAAAAGACAATGTAAAATTACAAGTAATAAAAGAGATAGAGTTAGAAGAATTTGAGCAAACGCAAACACGCCGATATGTTTCCGAGGTTCGAGCCACGCTCTACGTCCCCGCCTTCACACTTGAAGGATTTCCACTATTGAGGATCCCACCGGATCAACAATACAAGGACAACACTTGTCCGTCTCCCGTGATGACACTTCACCACCTTGAGCACACTAGCTCGCCTTGAGGCCGATGCCTCTACAACTTCACTCAATTACAAAGGAAGTGATCACACTTGATCACTTTTACAAAAGCTCACTAAGCACAATCCTAGAACCAAATAGTAAAGTAAGAGTATGGGATTGTGTAGTGCAAAACAAGAGAGAAGTAGAGGAATAGGATTACAAGATGAGTGTCTAGAAATTTAGGCCTTTGAGAGAAAATCTTGTCTAAAGGAAAACTTAGAAATCTTTTGAAAACTCTTGTAAAAATGCACTTGATAGCTCTAAAATCATTAGTCATATCATATGAAGTGACCACCTATTTATAGGGGTCAAAAACAGCCTAAGAAATCCGTTGGAATCAAATCCCAAGTCAAAAACTGTCAGAAAATATAGCTGTTGGAATCTGTCAGAGATTCTGACAGCGGTCGGTCGACTGGCCGGTCGACCGACAACGGTCAAAAATATGGCCGTTGGGGGTCATCGGTCGACCGCCCGGTCGACCCAATTGGAGCGAGAGTTGGGTCCAGAATTCGGTCGACTGGTCGGTCGACCGACACACACTTGCACAGTTTTGTGCATGTCGGTCGACTGGTCAGTCGACCGGTTCCTGACAGTTCTGAAAAATCAGAACTGCCAGAATCTGAAATGCTGGGTTTTGGGTTTAAGGTTTTGGTTAAATGTTTTGGCACTTGTAAAACACTAGAGTATGAGCATATGTCATAGCTCTATCAAAGTAAAACATGTTGATATAAATCTTCTTGACAAAAACTTATTTTTCCAAATATTTTCTTTTCAAAAGAAAAAATCTAACTTGAAAAACATGTTGGATCTAAATCAAGGTAAGAAATGATTTTTGAAAAGGCCTTTTGAAGTCTAGAACTTAAATAGAAAGTGTGTGTAAGTGTAAATCCCATAACTCTATTTCTACTATCTAGTTTTGACAAAATATCTAAAATGAAAATAAACAAAACACAAATCTTGAATTCTTTAGCAAAGTCTTGATTTGTTCTTGATCTTTTCTTCAACGCATATTCCCGAAGCTTCCTATGTGCTTTAGCTTGGGAAAGCAAATGTTGGGCGAACTCCAAATGTGTGAGTCTTTTAGTGGAGTCGTCAAAAACCTGTTCTTTAACCTGAAATACTTTTAAACAAGATTATTAAATACATAACTAAATATGTTTTGCTATCATCAAAATAACCGGGATAATGGCCTTTGGGCCAACATGTCCCACCACGTCAAAAGCATCCTGAGGAAGCAAGAAACTTGACGTACCGGCGGGCTCATGGCGGGCCAAGAAAAAAGCCCGAGCATCTTCCCGAAACTGAGAAAGGACGAGCGCTGTCCCGAGACTGATCCTCCTTAAGAGGATATTCAGTCGTTCCCGAAGTCGGTCATCCCTCCGAGGACACTCAGCTATTCCCGAGGTCGTTCCTCCTTCTGAGGACACCTCTGCCTCGAGAATAGCCATGCTTCCGACCGTCCAGAGGTCCACTCTTTTCCAGAGACTTGCGCTCCTCCTTTCGACCTCCGCCCTGAGAACTCCCATGTTCTCGACCATCCCGAAGTCCACTCTTTTTCAGAGACTTCCCCTCCAAGTAAGATAGCTATAACAACCGCTCTCCCTGATATCCACCTACAAATAGCTACAACAACAGACCTCCTTAATTTTCGCCTTCAGTTACGCTGCCTGACTTCCCCCACGTTCGTAATGTCCTAGGTAGTTATGGGTTGGGCAGAATTTTAGGGAAATCCCAATAATCATGCGCCCACAATCACTGCAGTTATAACAATTATGCACATGAAGATTAAGGCAGTTACGTCAATCTCGTCATCGTTCCATCCTTCTTTAGGTCAACAATACAAATAGACCTTCTCCTCAAATGAGAAAGGGGATGGGATCTAGGAGATTGTAACCACAGTAGAGCTCTGTAAAATTCACTGTAACTTCTTGATAATAGTGAATTCTCTCTTCTCCCCATGATTTTTCCTAACTTGGGTATCCACATAAAAATTTTCTTTCTTTGCTCGCTTTTGTGTTGAAAACTTGATCAGTTTTCGTTAATCCTGATCTCCTTAACATTTTAGTGTGAGATTGACCGTTTGATCAATCGTGTCAGAAAATCTCCCACCACAAATTGGAGCTTTCATTGAGAGTTGAGTCGCTACACTCAAGTTCTCTCCCCTTTAATAACCTACAACCTCCTCAAAAGCCTCCCTTAAAGAAAGATGGCCTCGAAAAAGCAGACAGTCGTTCACCAAGCCGCCACGGCCAGAAACAAAGCCGCCAGCACTTCTAGGGGCATAATAACCCCACTTGTTGATGACCGGTCGCATGTCACCGAGGATACCAGTTCCTCGTCGCCACAAGAGCAGGTCGCTAGCATCGACCCTCGCTGTAGTATGAAGATCAACTCCTTTAGACTGTCTATGAGAAGAGAGATCAAACGAAGGAACAACTGGTGCAATCTAATCGCGCGCAGGAGCAGATAACCCTTGATCGCGAGAACATCTTCCGAGAGTAAGAAAAGTTAAGACAACTCAACTAGCAACCCCAGGACCAAGTTGCAACCCTTCAGAACAACTCAACACAAACTGGGGGTGACAGGTCTTTTAATCTCCTTGTCCTCGATGAGCTGATCCAGAAGAGGATCATAGAGGCCAAGTCGTTGGGCCACTTACCTACAATCACAAAAATCCATGACTTTCCTCTCTCCGAAGGGATCTTAAGGTGCGAGTTTTCGAGAAAATTCTCTACTCCCACTTTCAACTACTATCTGGAGTGACTGATCCAGTTCAACACATCCTACACTTTTGGGACAAAATGATGATCTACACCCGTAATGATCCAGTAATGTGCCCACTTTTCCCTCCAGCCTGAAAGGTGCAATCTCGGACTGGTTCTATTCCTGTTGGCCCAAAAGCCCATTACTCTAGTTTTGATGATGATTAACTCATGTAGTTAGAGTACTAATGATCTTGTGTATATTAGTTTTAGATATTCAATAAAGATCTTAGTTGGTGTTTACCTTCAACAAAAAATTCAAAGTCAAGTTTTGAAGCTATCACTTGTTAATTTAACAGTTCGTGCTTCAAGATCATATCAAGTACTCAAAAAGAAGTTTAGGTCATGGATCAAAATTTGGACCAAGTCAAGATGGAGAAGAAGATTTTCAAGAATTGAGTCAAGTGTTTGCAAGTTTAAGATTTTTATTTTTAGATAAAATATAAAAGATGGATTAGTTGTGGATTGCTCAAGCTCATTTACATACACACAAAATTTATATAGTGTTTCCATAAGAAAGAGTTTTAGAAAATTTGGTTTCGGTTTTACCGGTGGATTTTCAAGAATATACATATTGTTTTCAAGATTAGATTTCATCAAAACAAGTTTACTTAGTTTATATGTGCATTGGATTTCATCCATACACATTGATGCTTAATATTGTTTAGAAAAACTTATTTTGATATTTCTAGTTCATGATTTTAAGTTTTGTATTTATCAAAACTTATTTTGAGCTTATTGTCAAAAACATAGATATTTCAACCTAAATGTGTATTGGATCATATCCATACACACTATGCTTCAATAGTTTTTAAATATCTTGTTTTTATATTTGAATAAATTTTGGAAAAATTATTTTTCATTTAAAAGTTTGTTTTTGAAAAAATACGGTTTTAGTTTAAGGCTAAATTTCTATATCGCAAAAAAATAGTTCAAATTGTTTATAATATGTGTTGATTTTTGATCATACATATTTGTACTTCAAAGTATTGATATGAACTTATTTTTGTGAATTTTTATAAGATTAAATAAAATTTTAGGGTTTTTATAAGTTAGATTTTCATCCCTAAAAACATTGACTTTGGGCTTCCGGCAGTCTACCGAACCAGAGGTCGGTCGACCAAGCAGTCGACCAACGTGCACAACAATGTGCACAAGCCCTGGCTTGAGGGCCGGTCGACCAAACGGTCGACCGATCCAGAGAGCTTGCGCTCTGAATCTGGCGCCAGTCGACCGACCAGAGAGACCAGCTCTCTGGTGCTTGCCTCGGTCTACCGAGTCGTCGAACGATAGGTCAATGACCTGGGTGCGATCGACCGGCAACCTCAACGGTCTGAAATATGACCGTTGCCAATCGACCGGCAGGCCATCTGGCCTCCCAACGGCTAGTTTTTGACAGCCTATATATTAGTGTGTTTTGGGCCAATTTTGAGTAAGATTTTTAGAGAAGTTTTGAGCTAGTTTACCCCACCTTTGACAAAGTTTTGTCTACAAGTTTTAGAGCTTAACTTCCATATCAAAAGAGTGTTTTACAAGAGTGATTTTCTTGTATTTTTCAAAAGCAATTTCTTGAGTTTTTCCTCTACAAATCTATCTTGTTTTCTCATACAAACTTGAGTTTTTCATTGCTATATTTATCCTCTAGGGATCAGTCGTTATGAGAGTGTTTTTGGTGATCAAAGTGGAGTGATCAGCCACTGATTTTGCATATATATTTGCCACATTCTCATATTTAATATCAAATAAATCCTGTTATTTAGTCTTATTTTTATTTAATAATGCGTAGGTCCATTACTAATGGAGTTGGAAAAGAGATGAGCCCAAAAGAGCTCACTTTAATTCTGATTTAAATCTTAATTAAAGGGAGATAAATATTCAGGAGGATATAGATGATTCCAGCTGAAAATCATCGCATATCAGGGAGGATCACATCAAATAAAACTGATTAATTTAGATTTATATGAATCCAAATCGGTTAGTTTGAGGATCACCAAAAATCAGATCAAAGTAAAGACCTAACAGCAAATCCAGCCGGATAATAGGGATAAATACAAAAGATATAAAATTCTCCCGCTGGATGTGGCCATGTGGCCATTTGGCTGCACCTAGGCCGCGAAAACGCAGCCATTTGGTTAAGATACTGGGAGCGTTTTGCTACCCTATCTTCTCACACTCTCACCTCTCTATTTCATCTATAAATACTGCATTGTTCAGAGGAAAAAGGGAGCGATTTGGCAGAGAAGGATTCTTAGGCTACTTTTCATTCTAGGTTAGTGTAGATTTTTATTTTCTTTTCATGCAAGTTTTATTTCTTTGTAAGCATAGTTAGACTGAGATTCATATAAGAAAAAGACAGAGATTTATATTGAGAGTGACGCCGATGTAACCTCTCCTTTCTTGTATCATTTTTACAAGCAATAAAAAGGTAACTTGTTTATATTTTTCTTTATTTTTATATTCTTCTTCTCTTTCTACTTTTAGTCTTTTGGTTTTTAATGAATGTCCAAACGATCTTCTAGCATCAATATAACCTTGTTGTGTGTTTGCCACCGATATTTCATGATAATCTCCTCCTCAAGATTCTGTATCATTACATTCTTGTTCGTCTTGATGATATAATGTGAATGAGGACTGAGTTCGATCTTATGGATTATGCGTTGATCACCTCCAAAGCAAGGTAACATGCTAACAATTCAAGGAAAGTTATCAACCAGAAGAGGTAGGTAAGTTCTTTTATTTTTTCTTTTTTTTAATCTTTTAGTTTAGATCACTATCATCTCCCAACTCTTTTATTCACTCTTTTTAATTTCTTTATATAAAATCATTTCCTATTTTCTCCACCTTCTCAATCTACCACTTTCTTCACAAATTAATATCTTATTTTTCTTTTCTTTTAAAGAAGAAGAAAAGAACTTTAATCATTTTTTGTGAATTAAAGAGAGCTTACAAAAAGCTTCCATTGCTAGCTCTCCTTGTGGATCACGACCCGCATAGCCATTTACTATAACAGTAGTATTGAGAACTTGTACTTCTTTTCTGTATTCCTGAAATTATATAAATTCTGTGTGCCGGTTCCAACTCAATCAAATTTTGGCGCCGTTGCCAGGGAGGGACAGTAAGTAACTCTTTTTTGTTTACTTTATTGATTAACTTTCTTCTCTATTCTTGGTGTACAGGTTTAATAATAAGGAAATTTTTGTTGCAGTAGACATACAAGTGACCCTGATTCTGCTCAAGAAAGTAGAGCCAAGAAGCCCTCAGATTTCCTGCATTCCCGTGGCAATCTGAGTGAACTACTAACCTGTATTTTTTGCAAGTTACCTAATTGTAAAGTTTAAATATTTGTACCTATTTATTTTCTTGTTTCACTCATTGTACATACATTTCTAATTCAACAGCAAAAGATTGCTTGTAAATACTAAAAACGGTTTAAACTTTGCATTTAGGCACGTGTCTATTTTGTTATATTTTCTATTTACTGTTGAAGAGTGCTGGAGCCAAGGTATGTGTGAATAGCATTTATGAAATATTGCTTGAGTGTTACTTTTTCTGTATACTTGTACACTATACTAAACTGAATAAAGGGCTTGTCCTATAAACAAGATAAGGTGAGAAAGTCATTACCTTCCCTTAGTGCACCAATTATCTCATCACTTACTGACCCATGCCTAACTAAACTGAGTAGGCATTGGCTCTAGGGACATCTCGGACTCAAATAGGAGACTGACCTAAGGGGAAAGTTGATTAGAATTTGACTCTTGCTAAATCAGTGTCAAAGGTTGGGGATTGATGAAGTGAAACCTCAAAGAATAGTGGTTTGACATAATTAGACCCGCTGCTTATGCATTGATACCTCTCACTGATCTTGCCTCTACATAACCGATTAACTTGTGGTCAGATTCTGCAATATACCCCCCGTGGACAGTTTAACCAGTTAGGAGTAGTCTAGATATAAGGTTTACCCTAACTTAGGTTAGATTTTTTCTTTTTTTTGTTTCTTTATTTGTTTATTTTTCTTTATTTGTTTTTGACATTTCTTGTGTGATATGGCATATAACAACAAATTTTTCAATTTTAATGGTAATCATATTACACCTCGACCACTTTTGACTCGGATATTACCAACCTGGCATCTCATAACTTTAACCAACCAAGTGTGCTAGATTGGTCTTATCCGAATCAATACATGCCCCAGTCCTAATACTATAAAAAAGATTGGAATAATCATCACTACTCTTCACAAAGTCAATGGGGATACAACTCCCCTGAGTCATATTGTCAACCACCATTTTAACATTCAGCCTATAATTTTTCTAGTCATAATCAACCAATGGAAGAAAAATCTAAGGTTTGAAAAGTATAGAAGTCATGATTGAGTCCCAAGAACAAAAGCTGAAAATGATGGATTTACAATTCCCACAAGACTCCCAAATCCAAGATCTTTACTCTATGTTCCAAGTTTCACAACAAGAAGAACCTATGGACTCAGATAGGAGTATGGAAAACCTGATTCAGTCCGAAAATAATTTTTTCCAATCTATCGATAGACTAGAAGCACAAATGAGTCGTTATATCAACATAGTGAAAGATAGGAATAAGGAAACTCTATCTAACACAAGTTTGACCATTCCCGATTGCTCTAACCATATTGATAAGAACGAAAAATCTTAATGTCATGGAAACCTTGATCAAGACTCAATTTCATCGCACAAATTTGAACTTGACCAATTTCAAACCTTGAACAAATTGGCAAGTTTTTCATTCAATGAGATTGAACTTGAATGTGAATGTGACCCCGATCCTCAACCTTGTGTTTCAATTTCATCTTCGAATCTATATTGATTCTGGTATCTCTACCTGATTTGAACCAATTTCTAAAGCTAACATTTATTCTCGTACCCATAGATCTGTAAGTTCACCTAGAGGGGGGTGAATAGGTGATGGCTAATCTAATGGTCACTTAATGCCAAATAATGCGGAAGTAAAAACTATTAGGACCTAAACAAACTATTTAAACTAAACACCACGTATAACACAAGAGTGTTGCCGAATTCCCCGTGAAGGGCTCTGGACAAACTCCTCTAGATTCCCCTTGATAAGGGTTGAGGTGCCGCGTTGGCTCTCTTGGTTGAATACAAGTGTTAACAAACAAACCCAAGCAAGTATATCAATATGAGCTCACAAGTATATCAAGCATATAAAGATTAACACAATAATAGCATGCAAGATATAAACAAGAGACAAAGAGAGAGAGAGCAATCGCAAACACAAGGGATTTGTTTCGAGGTTCGAGCACACTTGCTCTACATCCCCGCCTTCGACACACGAAGGATTTCCACTATAATCGATCCCAATGGATCACCCGGTGCCGCAACACCTACAAGCTCTCGGACTCCCTAGTCCGTACACACCGCAAGCCCCACAAGCTCGCCGAGGCCGCACCTCAAACCAAGAGTTCGCACCCGAACTAGAAACAACCGCGAACGCACTCGTCCGCCTCCTCAAGAAACAAGAAGAGATCTCTTGGTGATCTAAACACTTTGATCACCAATAAACACTCTCACTACAACACTCCTATAGAATGAATAATCAATGGATAGCTCAAGTGTTTGTGTGAGAAAAACAAGGAAAGAGATGGTGGAGGAAAACTCAAAGAATCTCTTTTAACACTCTTGATAAAATCTTCCCTTTTGATAGGAAATATTTGCTCTCAAATTTGTGGAGAAAAACTTCTGAAAAGGATTGGAAAAATTGGCTCAAAAATACTCTCCAAATTTTGGTGAAAACAATGCCCAAACCCCCAAATTTATAGGCTCAGAAAAACTAGCCGTTGGGGTTCTGTCAGGCCTAACGGTCGACCGTCCGGCCGACCGGCCAACGGTCATATTTCAGACCGTTTGAGCCATCGGTCGACCGGGCGGTCGACCGAGCCAGGATACAGAGAGCAATCTCTCTGTCCGGTCGACCGCGCCGTCGGCCGGGGCCTTTCCAGAGAGCAGAGCTCTCTGGACGGTCGACCGGGTCGGTCGGCCGGCCATCCTGCAGAGCTGGCGTGCACGTCTGTGCACGTCGGTCGACCGAGTCGGTCGACTGACTTCAGCCCTAGTCGACTTGGTCGGTCGACTAGTCGACTGGCTGAAGTCTGAGACAGAAAATCTAGGGATTAAAAACTTGGTCTTTTGTCTTACATAAAAATCACATAAAATACTGAAAAATATACAAAAATAGTTTTACCAATATACTTTGATAAACAAACATGCTTGCACAAAATCAAGGCATGTTACAAATATTTTGGACTATTTTTGTAAGTTGGAAAAATTGGCTCAAATGAAAAACAGTATTTTTCTAAAACTTGTTTTCCAACTTCTTCATGATACGAAAACAAGATATTTTGAATTCATTAAAGCATAGTGTGTATGGATATGATCCACTACACAATTAAGATATCTATGTTTTTGACATTAAGCTCTAAACTTGGTTTTGGATAAAGACATACAAATAAGAAATTCCAAAAACCAAAAAGTATTTTTCCAACGTAAAAATCTTTTGTAAAAACAAAACTATCAAGAGTGTGTGTGTGTATATGTATACTTGAGCAATCCACCAACTACTCTATCCTTTACATCTTAACTAAAACAAAATCTTATAAAAACAAACCTAAACTCAAGTCTTCATCTTCTTGAAGTCTTCACTTGAAGCCTTTTCATCTTCTAGACTTGGTCCAAACACGATCCAACGAGCTCAACTCTTGATGTGGTCTTGATGCATAGGCTCGTGAATCAACCGGTGCTAGCTCCAAAACTTGACTTTAAATCCTTTGTTGAAGCTCCACACCTACTAAGATCTTGATAACAAATCTGTCATTAATTAAACACAAGATCATTAGTACTATAACTACATGAGTTGATCATCATCAAAACTAGAGTGATGGGCCTTTGGGCCAACAATCTCCCCCTTTTTGATGATGACAAAACTCATGAAGTTATATATGCATGGATTAAAGTAAAGCTTCAAAGAAGCTCCCCTTAACTCATGCATACCACATAAATAAATAAATATGCTACCACATAAACAAATAAATATGCAATGAGGCACATAAAAATGTATGCAAATATAGGAGTAAACATGCTAATCAAGCATAAAACAAAATCACAAAATCTTTTTCTCCTCTTTGCACAACAAAACATATATGCATAAACATAAATCCTTTAACCAAAAACATGCATATATCTCAAATACTTTTCTCCCTTTTTGTCAATCATCAACAAAGGGGTTAAAGTAAAAAAACAAAATCATCAAATTTTTCTCCCCCTTTTGTCAAAAACAAAGAGATCAATAAGGGGTCAAATCAAACATATCAATAAAAGGTTATATGCGATATACATTCATGCAGAGGAAGACGGTTAAGTAACTTTCCTACACATATACATTACATGAAAGAGGGATGACAAGCCCTAATTCACATAACGTATAATATGTAATGCATAAGAGGAGATGTGAAGCTCCCCCTACACACGTGTACCACATAAAGAAGAGTTGTCAAGCTCCTCAATATACAATACACTCAACATCAATCTATATGTAGAAGAGATGTTAAGCTCTCCTTGCATATAGGCAATACAAATCAAAAATTTTGAATTTTTCTTATAAAACAAATCTTGAGATATCAAATAAACATGATGATTTTTTTTAATTTTCTCAATAAAACAAATCTTGAGAATTTTTTTTAAAATATTTATTTTCTTATCATAAACAACTTTGTGCTTTAAACATGTAAAACAATTTTAACTCATGCACAAATAACTCATATATATGTATGAAAAATGAGTATACCAAATGAAATTGATACATACATATATGGGAAAACAAAATATAAGTATATACAAAAGAAGTTCATATTGATACCAATTGAAAATATCCAATGATTCTAATAGAAAAATAAGCTTAAGTGTATACATCATATAATCTACCACATGAAGAATTCGAACTAGTTAAATGAAAATGTTTGAAAACTAGTATGGAATCCTTCAATCAAGGAATAACATAAAATATTTTTCATGAAATATGTGTAAATCACATGAAATGGCAATGAAGCTCAATATTCCTTTAAATAAGACAATGTGAAAATTATCATAAATTTTGAAAACATAAAAATCACCACAAAATTTTTATTAAAAAATATATTTCAAGGTATATGTATGTTTTGACAACACAAGAAGTATACGTACATATCCCTAAACACAATTGAGTCTATATATATAGATTTGCATGAAAGGCAAATGACTCAAGAGGTATACATGTATATCTTAAAGTTTGGCAAAATAAACATATACATGAAATAAAAGCACATGATCATAACACAAATCCAAAATGGGAATACAAGTTTAAAAATGTAGGATTATCAAAATTAGGCTATGCTAGCACACCTAATGGGCACAAATAAGCAATCAAGCCCAACCATATATAGATTTATTTGTGACCCATAATATGTACAAGTATAAATCCTAGTGTTGACAAAAACTAACATTTAAACTAATATTCAATTCAGGAAGCATCAAATCTTGAGAATACAAAAGAATTTATCCAATGGATTAAAAATAGGATCATGTGTATAACTTATAGACTAATTGAAGAATAAATAACTAGTATAAAATAGTTTTTGAACAACTAGTTAAAAATCCTTCAAATACATCAAATCATATGTTTTTCATAAAACATAACTAAGTACATAAAGATTTAATCACTCATGGTCTATAAAGCTCAAAATGATCATGAAACTAGGTCATGAAATAATGAATGAAGATGTGAGTGTTAAAAGATCATGTAAATAGCATTTTATGAAAATAGTCATTTAAGCTCAAAAAGAACATGAGTCACATTTGAATAATGAAAAATCATTTTTCATTAAAACACTAATCTTCATGGTATATGTATGATTTATCCAAAAACTAACAATACACATACATATCCCAAACATAAAAGAGTCTATTTAAGGTATTTGCATGAAGGCAAGAGACTCAAAAAGGATATTCATGTATATTTATTAGATTTGAATAAAAATGCATATACATGAAGTAAAAACACGAAAATTGGCAAAACAAGTGTAAATGAGGAAATCATCAAACTAGCTTATACATGTGCATATAATGGGTACAAATGAGCATGAAGTGCAAACATATATGAATCAATTTGTTCTCACTATTTGTACATGTATAAATACAAGTTTTAATGGAATCTACATCTAAACATGATTTATCACATGAAGTACAAAAACAATTAAAACATGAACATGCTATGAATATGATATATGTAAAAAGCATGTACATAAAAAGTAGGAGTTTAGAGATTATTACCAACTCTAAAGCTCCAAGCTTGGTGGTCTTTCCCACCAAAACCTCCTTGATAGCGGTGCTCCAAATATGTGTCCTTTTAGTTCAAGTGCACCCACCATCAGGGCACCATCTCTCTCACGTCGTGTGAGAGCCCTCACCTACATCAAATACAAAAGGTGGGAGTTTTGGTACCCATTTTTTTTGGGTCCTTGGGGGTTAGCTTTGTAAGGCACCCAAAAATTTTTATTATTACCAAAATTAAAATGATGCAACCTGTCATAACAAAATTTTGCTAAATGGCCTTTGCGGCCACAATGTGTACATGTGTACACCTTAGGATGCTTATGTGTAGGAGTGTGATCATGACGTGCAACATAAGCATATGCATGATGATGTTGTGCATGAATGATTGGAGTTTGTTTCTTTGAAAACATTGACTCCAACCTAGTATGGTTAAATGCACAAGAGTTCAAAGTTGAACTCAAGCAATCCATTTTATTTTTCAAATCTTTAATCTCATTAGTGGTGGCATGTAAAGCATGATGAGATAAAGAATCATTTTTCTTTTTCTTTTTAGAAACAAAATCTTTTTCTTTTTCAAAAACTTTTCTTTTCAAAGATTTATTTTCTTGAAAATAACTTCTCTTTGTTTTTCCACCAAATCAATTTTATCCTTCAAAATAGTGTTCCCTTCACACAAATCATTTAATTTAGACATAAGGGAAACATTATCATTTTTCAAAACATTATTTTCTTTTTCTAAGCACGCAATCTTAGTTCTAAATGAATCATTTTCTATATGCATGCAATCAAACTCCTTTTTTAAATTTTTATTTTCTTTCTTAATCATGTCATATTTCTCAAGCAATAGTTGACAAAAAGATGTGAGCTCATCATATGACATGTTATCATCTTCTACCTCGGATTCGGTAGTTACCTCAAGGGGGTTATCCCCTTGGACCATATAGCACAAGTTGGAGGTGTTGCTTCCAACGTCCGAATTGCTCCCGGCATAATATAGATCCTTTTCGCGAAGGGAGGTGATGATGTTCCAAGCTACAAAAGCCGAATCAACATTAGAAACCTTAAATAAATAATCATCATTTAGGGTAGACTTTAAAGCATGAAGGGCTTTTGCATTGCCTCAAAATTCTTACCATCTAAACAATATGCATTATTAGTAGTGGCAAGATAAACATGAATGCCTAGGGCCTTGAGGTACAAAGACATCTTAACCTTCCAAATTTGGATGTTAAGAATGTCAAAGGTGGGTGGTGACATGAAGTCCATGGTGTGTGTACAAAATATTGTGATTAGCCTAAAAATGAGGATCTTTAACTCTAGATTGTAAGACCCAAATAAGAGTACCAAGCTCTGATACCCATTGTAAGTTCACCTAGAGGGGGGTGAATAGGTGATGGCTAATCTAATGGTCACTTAATGCCAAATAATGCGAAAGTAAAAACTATTATGACCTAAACAAACTATTTAAACTAAACACCACGTATAACACAAGAGTGTTGCCGAATTCCCGTGAAGGGCTCTGGATAAACTCCTCTAGATTCCCCTTAATAAGGGTTGAGGTGCCGCGTTGGCTCTCTTGGTTGAATACAAGTGTTAGCAAACAAACCCAAGCAAGTATATCAATATGAGCTCACAAGTATATCAAGCATATAAAGATTAACACAATAATAGCATGCAAGATATAAACAAGAGACAAAGAGAGAGAGAGAGAGAGAGAGAGAGAGAGCAACCGCAAACACAAGGGATTTGTTTCGAGGTTCGAGCACACTTGCTCTACATCCCCGCCTTCGACACACGAAGGATTTCCACTATAATCGATCCCAATGGATCACCCGGTGCCGCAACACCTACAAGCTCTCGGACTCCCTAGTCCGTACACACCGCAAGCCCCACAAGCTCGCCGAGGCCGCACCTCAAACCAAGAGTTCACACCCGAACTCGAAACAACCGCAAACGCACTCGTCCGCCTCCTCAAGAAACAAGAAAAGATCTCTTGGTGATCTAAACACTTTGATCACCAATAAACACTCTCACTACAATACTCCTATAGAATGAATAATCAATGGATAGCTCAAGTGTTTGTGTGAGAAAAACAAGGAAAGAGATGGTGGAGGAAAACTCAAAGAATCTCTTTTAACACTCTTGATAAAATCTTCCCTTTTGATAGGAAATATTTGCTCTCAAATTTATGGAGAAAAACCTCTGAAAAGGATTGGAAAAACTGGCTCAAAAATACTCTCCAAATCTTGGTGAAAACAATGCCCAAACCCCCAAATTTATAGGCTCAGAAAAACTAGCCGTTGGGGTTCTGTCAGGCCTAACGGTCGACCGTCCGGCCGACCGGCCAACGGTTATATTTCAGACCGTTTGAGCCATCGGTCGACCGGGCGGTCGACCGAGCCAGGATACAGAGAGTAATCTCTCTGTCCGGTCGACCGCGCGGTCGGCCGGGGCCTTTCCAGAGAGCAGAGCTCTCTGAACGGTCGACCGGGTCGGTCGGCCGGCCATCCTGCAGAGCTGGCGTGCACGTCTGTGCACGTTGGTCGACCGAGTCAGTCGACTGACTTCAGCCCTAGTCGACTTGGTCGGTCGACTAGTCGACTGGCTGAAGCCTGGGACAGAAAATCTAGGGATTAAAAACTTGGTCTTTTGTCTTACATAAAAATCACATAAAATACTGAAAAATATACAAAAAATAGTTTTACCAATAAACTTTGATAAACAAACATGCTTGCACAAAATCAAGGCATGTTACAAATGTTTTGGACTATTTTTGTAAGTTGGAAAAATTGGCTCAAATGAAAAACAGTATTTTTCTAAAACTTGTTTTTCAAACTTCTTCATGATACGAAAACAAGATATTTTGAATTCATTAAAGCATAGTGTGTATGGATATGATTCACTACACAATTAAGATATCTATGTTTTTGACATTAAGCTCTAAACTTAGTTTTGGATAAAAGACATGCATATAAGAAATTCTAAAAAACCAAAAAGTATTTTTCCAAAGTAAAAATCTTTTGTAAAAACAAAACTATCAAGAGTGTGTGTGTATATGTATACTTGAGCAATCCACCAACTACTCTATCCTTTACATCTTAACTAAAACAAAATCTTATAAAAACAAACCTAGACTCAAATCTTCATCTTCTTGAAGTCTTCACTTGAAGCCTTCTCATCTTCTAGACTTGGTCCAAACACGATCCAACGAGCTCAACTCTTGATGTGGTCTTGATGCATAGGCTCGTGAATCAACCGGTGCTAGCTCCAAAACTTGACTTTAAGTCCTTTGTTGAAGCTCTACACCTACTAAGATCTTGATAACAAATCTGTCACTAATTAAACACAAGATCATTAGTACTATAACTACATGAGTTGATCATCATCAAAACTAGAGTGATGGGCCTTTGGGCCAACAAGATCTAGATATTGAATCACCAAATTTGGATAGTGACTTTCTATTAATGGCAAAAGAATGCGAATTTCAATTCTTTGATTTGGACTCAACTCTTGAACCAAAACCGTCTCGAATCCAAAGTTGATTTTCCTGAGTTAGTAATGGTTTTCGAGCCTATCACTCTTGAATCCAAGTCAATTATTCCACCAAGTCACATTATTTTGTTGGACATATATATTGACCATAAAGACTCAGTGATGATTTTCCAAGACTGGAACAAGTTTCATGATAGGATCTTTTATGATCCTATTCATATTGGGGATTGTAATTATGTACATAGAAAAGAGGTCAATAAAGGTGGGTTCCATGAACAACCACATTATCTTGATTGGATAGCAACGCTTTATCCAATCTGACCATCAACGGAACCACCACCTTAAGGTAATATTTTCCTTCGCTTTCTTCTTTTTCATGCATCTATGCATTCATTCAAACATTGAGGATAATGCATGAGATAGGTGTGGGGGAGGGTTCTAACAAAACATAGGTTTTCTTTTTATTTAAAATAAAAAATTAATATTTTCTTTTCTTTAAAAAAATTTGAAAAGAGAGCAATATTTTGACATATTTTTTGTAAGAAATTAAGTTAATTTTAAGGAATAGGAGAATCATAATTAGAATTTCTTATACTTGGTTAAAATAAGATTATTTGTTTGATTTCTAGAGTTAGGAAGAAAATTTAAAAAGTAATTTAATCTTGATTTTTACCATGATGAAATATGCGTGTTTTATACACTTACACGCTTAGGTTCAAAAATAAAGATTCTTATACCTTATATAAAAAAAAGAAATATATATATCAAAAATTCTCTAATTAAGCTGAGTATTTTGCCTCATAAAGCATAAATATTCATGCGTAAAAGTGGTCCATATAATAAAATCCTTAGTTTTGTGACCTTGTTTGCTCGAGTCTTTAAGTTCTTGGGGTGTTTTCTCACCCAGTGCCCTAAGATCGTCCAGTTTGGGAGTCACCGATTAAAGGCTCGTTACATGAGCAGATTAGAAAGCCTAATAGAATTAAGAAATAATAGCACCAAAAATATAAAAAATAAATAAGTAAATAAAATAAGGCATAAGAGTTAGAATAAAATAACCCTTAGTCAAATTTTACGATCATGAAGGTGCATACGACTTAGGGTAAATTAATAGACTAGATGTACAATTTAACTCCTTAACTTGATTGATAACAAGTTTTTGAATAGAGACTAAGTTTAGGAATGAAAAATTCAGTTTTCTTATAACTTATAGATTACTTGAACTCTTACAATAATACTTCAAATATTTTCTCTCATTTTCAAAATGCTTTCGAAAATACTAACACTTTGTTTCTTTTTCATTATGAATTTTGTGGGTGTAATTCACCGAAAACCCTCACGAGACAAAACTCGTCCTCTAGGGGAAACCTAGAGGTTTAACGACTTGTTGCACATGCTCAGTGCAATTGAGTGGCCTGCAAAAGTTATCCAATAATTTCTTAGGATTAGTTTTGATGTTTTGCTCGAGGGCGAGCAAAAGATAAGTGTGGGGGTGTGATCGACCACTGATTTTGCATATATATTTGTTATATTCTCATATTTAATATCAAATATACCCTGTTATTTAGTTTTATTTTTATTTAATAATATGCAGGCCCATTGCTAATGGAGATGGAAAAGAGATGAGCCCAAAAGCCCACTTTAATTCTAATTTAAATCTTAATTAAAGCGGAGATAAATATTCAGGAGGATATAGATGATTCAGCTAAAGATCAACGCATATCAGGGAGGATCACATCAAATAAAACTAGTTAATTCAAATTTATATGAATTCAAATCGGTTAGCTTGAGGATCACCGTAAATTAAATCAAACTAAAGGCCTAACAACAAATCCATCCAGACAAAAGGAGATAAAACAAAAGATATAAAAATCTCCCCGTGGATGTGGCCATCTGGCCATTTGGCCACATCCAGGCCACGAAAACGCGACCAAAGCTGTATTTCTGCGGCCATTCAGTTAAGATACAGGGAGCGTTTTGCTCTTCTATCTTCTCACATCTCCATTTTACCTATAAATGCTGCATTTTTTAGAGGAAAAAGGAAGCGATTAGGCAGAGAAGGATTTTTAGGCCAGTTTTCATTCTAGGTTACTGTAGGTTTTTATTTTCTTTTCATGTAACTTTTATTTCTGTGTAAGCATAGTTAACTGAGATTCATGTAAGTAAGAGACAGAGAATTATGTTGAGAGTGACACTGATGTAATCTCATCCTTTCTTCCATCGTTTCTACAAGCAATAAAAAGGTAACTTGTTTATGTTTTTCCTTGTTTTTATATTCTTTTTCTCTTTTCTACTTTTTCTCTTTTGGTATTTGATGAGTATCCAAGCGATCTAGTAGCATCGGTATAGTCTTGTTGTATGTTTGTCACCGATATTTCATGATGATCTCCTCCTCAAGATTCTGTATCATTTCATTTTTGTTCGTCTTGATGATGTAATGCGAATGGGGAATGAGCTCGATCTTATGGATTATGCATTGATCGCGTCCAAAGTAAGGTAAACATGCCAACAATCCAAGATAAGTTATCAACCGGAAGAGGTAGGTAAGTTATTTTAGTTTTTCTTTCTTTTTTTTTAATCTTTTAGTTTAGATTACTACCATCTCCCAAATGTTTTATTCACTCTTTTAATTTATTTGTATAAAATCATTTTCTATTTTCTCTACCTTCTCAATCTACCACTTTCTTCACAAATTAATATAACTTATTTTTCTTTTCTTTTAAAAAACAAGAGAAGAACTTTAACCATTTTTTGTGAACTAAAGAGAACTTATAAAAAGTTTTCATCGCTAGTCTCTCCTTTTGGATCACAACCCGCATAGCCACTTGCTATAGCGGTAGTATTGAGTACTTGCACACTTTATTACAAAGTTCTAAAATTTTACATATTTTGTGCAGGTTTGAACTCAATCATGTAGAGATCAACAAGTTTTCATCTTTGTATATAAGGAGGCGATCTTGTGGGTTCGCGTTGTGCAGAGTTCTTAAGGGAGCTCTTTGTAGAGGTGCAACATCGGCAAGCTAGTGTGCTTGCGTGTGTTGTTCTTACAGGAACAAGTGAGGGACTTGCAGGTGTAAGAGTTCTTGAGGGAGCTCGTTGTAGGTGTTGTGGCACCGAGTGATCTTGCGGGATCAATTATAGTGAAAATTCTTCATAGTGTTGAAGGCCGGGACGTAAAGCAAGTGTGCTCGAACCTCGAAATAATTTTTTCGTGTTTGCGATTGCTCTTCTCTCTTTCTCTTTCTCTCTCACTTGTGTTTATATATCTTCCATGCTTTTATTGTTCATCTCTATATGCTTGATATATCTTATGCTCTATTGATATATATGCTTGAGTTATTTGTGTGCTCACACTTGTATTCAACTAAGAAGTCATAGTTGCATCTCAACTTTAATTTAGAGAAATCTTGGGGAGATAATTCAGAGCCCTTAACCGAGAATTCGGCTACACTCTTGTGTTATACTTTGAGTGTTTAGCATAATAGTTTTAGTTTGCATAAATAGTTTTTATTCTGAATTAGTTTTGCATTTGATTAGCTTGTCACCTATTCACCCCCCTCTAAGTGACCTACAATTGGTATCAGAGCTTCTTGCTCTTTATTTGGGTCTAACAATCTAGAGTTAAAGATGCTTATTTTTGTTAATCACAATATTTTATTTACACACACATGGATTTTATGATACCTCCCTTGTTTGACATTCTTGACTTCGAGACTTAGAAAATTAAGATGTCCAAGTACCAATAGCTCTAGATATTCATGTTTATTTTGCTACCATTAAAGATTCATACTTTTTGAAAGGCAAATATCTTATGGCTAATGCAAAGTAATTCATGCTCTAAAGTCAACCCTAAATGATGATTATCTATCTAAGGTTTCTAACATTGAGTCAGCTTTTGTAACATGGAACACTCTTAGCTCTCTTGGGGAACAAACACTAAATGAAAAAGAGAGTGACTCGGATGATGGAAGTGCTACTTCCAACATGTGTTATATGATCCAAGGAATTGACCCCCTTGAGGCAAATTCTGATTCCGAGCTAGATGAAGAAGTTGAGATGCCATATGATGAACTTGCAACTTTTTGCCAAAAACTTCTTGAAAAATATGATTTGTTAAAGGAGGAAAACAAAAAATTTTTAAATGAAAATGACTTTGTTTTAAAAGAAAAAGGTTTCTTTAAAAATAAATTTGAAAATATTTCATAAGAAAATGAATTTTTAAAATGGAGAATGTTTTCTTGTCTTCAAAATTAAATGATATTTGTGAAGGAAACAATTCATTTAAAAAGAAAATTATTTTGGTGGAAAAAGAAAAGGAGATTGTTTTGAAAGAAAATGACTCTTTGAAAAAGAAAATATTTCTAAAAAGAAAAATAACTTCGATTCTCATTCTTGTCATGTCTCTCATGCTAATAATATTGCATCTCTTTTGATAAAAATGAGATTCATGTTTTAAAAAAGAGAATTGATTGTTTGGGCTCCACTTTAAGTCATTGTATATCTAATCACAATAAATTGGAATCTACATTTCGCAAGAAACAAATTCCACACATGCATGCACATTCTACACTGTATATGTCACATGTACATCATGCTCACACTTACACCACAAATATGTATGCTAGATTACACATGTAAACATTGTGGCCGCAAAGGCCATCTTGCAAGATTTTGCTTTGATAGAATAAATTATTTAAATTTTACAAACAAAAATGTTTGAGTTCTTATTACTACTAACCCTCATGAACCCAAAAAAATATAGGTACTAAAATCCTCACCTCTTGTATTTGATGTAGGTGTGGACTCTCACAAAACGTAAGAGGATTGGTACTTTGGTGGTGGATGCACGTGGCGTTTGATGGACTTACCAAATTGATGCATCGCTATTAAGGAAGGATGGTGGGAGGACCCCCTCGTATTTTAGAGAAATGAATTGGTTACATTGATTTGGTAACCATTTCTTTCTCCTGTTTAAAATATTTTTAAATGTTTATATGATATTGCAGTAACCTAGACTCAATCATCTATAGTTTTGTACTTAATATTGAGTTGATTGGTTGTTACCTATGCATGTATTTTTGAAAAACTTTCTTTATATTTTCAATGGTTTTACATGCCTATCTTATGATTCATATTTTGATGTATATATCAAGTTTATATGCATATCCTATTAAAACTTATGTTATACATGTACAATTTTTGAGATGCATGCTTTACATGCTCTATTTCTTTTATGTACTTAATTATTTGTTTGATTGTACATTTATGTTCTAGTTTTGATGATGCATGCATGTTTATATGATATATCATGCTTTTGTAAAAAATTCAAATAAATTTTGTTTTGAGCTCATTGTATTATCTTCATGAATATGTACATGATTCTTGTATACTCACACTTTTTTTGTTGTTCACTAATGATTTTATTTTCATGAGCATTTATGAGCTTTATAAATCTTGAGTGTTAACTTTTGTGTAATATACATATTTCATGAGATATATGGTTTGGTTTTATGTTTGAAGGATGTTTAACTAGTTTTCAAAAATTATTTTAAATTAGTTATTTATTCTTCACATGATAATGTTTTCAATCAATACAACTATTTTTAAAATCTTATTTTTTTAAAAACCCAACCCTATATGGGTGGTTGGTTGGGCGACCATGTCGTGTGCGCCTTTTGAACATCTATTTAAATATGTACATGAAAGGTGAATAGTTATGAGTTATACACATGTCTACATGTTATTCATATTTTTGTATACTTATACTTGTTTTGTATATATGTATGCTTCAAATCTCAAGTGGTATTTCTATTTCCATATATATATATATACATACATATATATATATTATATATATATATATATATATATATATATATATATATATATATATATATATATATATATATATATATGATTTTGATTATGCTTATTTTGCAATGCCATACATGTTTTAAAGTACAAATTATTTTATGCTAAACTTGATTTAATTTTAAATGTTAATTGGTATTTTCACAAGCTTATGCATGTGTTTTGAAATTATTTCAAAATAAAAAAAATATTTAAACTTAAAATTATTTTATGTTAATTTATAAGATAATATTTATATTTATCTACAAGTAGTATCAACATATGTTTTGTCAACTATAATTTGCTTTCAATTAGTATCAAAATTTATTTTGTTGACTTCAAGTAGTTTTAAAATTTGTTTTAAAGTGGTATCAAAATTATTTTCAAAAGTTATTTTATATGTAATTCTTATATGCAAAGGGAGTTTAACATCTCCTCCATACATAGATTCATACTGAGTGTATTTTACATATCGAGGAGCTTGACCTCGCTTCTTTATGTGAAACACGTGTTTAAAGGGAGCTTAACATCTCCATCTATACATTATATATTATGCTTATGTGGGTTAGGATTTAGTTATCTCTTCTCCATGTACAGGAGGAGTTAACATACCGTCTCTCCTCTTCATGAATTTATATCACATATACATTTATCTATTTGTTTTTGTTCACCCTTTTGTTGATGAATTAACAAAAAGGGGAGAAGAATTGAGAGTTTATATATTCATGTTTAATATTTTTGTTTTTGCATATATATTTTTGTTTTGTTTGTGTGCTTTCATTGAATATCTTTATATTTTTACTATGCAAGAGTTAAGTGGGACTTCTATGAAGCTTATCTTTAATCCATGTATATATAACTCCATGAGTTTTGTCATCATCAAAAAGGGGGAGATTGTTAGCTCAAAGGCCCATCACTCTAGTTTTGATGATGATTAACTCATATAGTTATAGTACTAATGATCTTATGTTTATTAAGTTTTAGATATTCAATCAAGATCTTAGTCGGTATTTAGCTTCAACAAAAAATTCGAAGTTAAGTTTTGAAGCTATCAATTGTTAATTCAAGAGCTCGCGCTTTGAGATAGCATCAAGTACTCAAAGAGGAGTCTAACTCATGAATCAAGGTTTGGCCAAAGTCAAGATGGGAAGAAGATTTTCAAGACTTGAGTCAAGTGTTTGTAAGTTTAAGATTTTTATTTTTAGATAAAATGTAAAGGATAGGTTAGTTGTGGATTGCTCAAGCTCATTTACACACACACAAAATTTGCATAGTATTTTCATAAGAAAGAATTTTAGAAATTTTGGTTTCAATTTAACCGGTGGATTTTGAAGAATTTACATATTGTTTTCATGATTAGATTTCATCAAAACAAGTTTACTTAGTTTATATGTGCATTGGATTTCATCCATACACATTGATGCTTCATATTGTTTAGAAAAACTTATTTTGATGTTTCTAGTTCATAGTTTTAAGTTTTGTACTTATCAAAACTTATTTTGTGCTTATTGTCAAAAACATAGATATTTCATCCCATATGTGCATTGGATCATATCCATACACACTATTCTTTGATAGTGTTTAAATATCTTTTTTTTGTATTTGAACAAGTTTTGAAAAAATCATTTTCCATTTAAAAATTTGTTTTGGAAAAATACGGCTTTCAGTTTAAGGCTAAATTTCTATATCGCAAAAATAGTTCAAATTGTTTGAATTATTTGTTGATTTTTGATGACACATATTTATACTTCTAAGTATTGATATGAACTTAATTTTGTAGATTTTTATGGGATTCAAATAAAATTTTAGGGTTTTTACAAGTTAGATTTTTATCCCTAAAAACCCTGACCTTGGGTTTCTGGCGGTCGATCGACCGGTCGACCGAACCAGAGATCGATCGACCAACCGGTCGACCGATATGCACAGCAACGTGCACAAGCCCTGGCTTGAGAGCTCGACCGATCCAGAGAACTTGCTCTCTGGATCTGGTCCTGGTCGACTGACCAGAGAGACAAACTCTCTAATTCTTACCTCGGTCGACCGATAAGTCAATGACCTGGGTGCGGTCGACTGATCGATCGACTGGTAACCCTAACGGTCTGAAATATGACCGTTGGCCTATCGACCGGCCGGTCAACCGACAGGCCATCTGGCCCCCAACGGCTAGTTTTTGACAGCCTATATATTGGGGTGTTTGGGCCAGGTTTGGATAAGATTTTTAAAGAAGTTTTGGAGTTAGTTTTTTCCACCTTTGACAGGGTTTTCTCTATAAGTTTTAGAGCTTAACTTTCATAACAAAAGAATGTTTTACAAGAATAATTCTCTTGTGTTTTTCAAAAGCAATTTCTTGAGCTTTTTCTCTACAAATCTTTTTTATTCTCTCACACAAACTTGACTTTCTATTGGTATATTTATCCTCTATGGATCATTTGTTATGAGAGTGTTTTCGATGATCAAAGTGCAGAGATCACCAAGTTTTCATCTTTGTATTTGAGGAGGCAAACTTGTGGGTTCGCGGTGTGTAAAGTTCTTAAGGGAGCTCATTGCAGAGGTGCCGCCTCGACAAGCTAGTGTACTTACGTGTGTTGTTTTTGCGGGAACAAGTAAGAGACTTGCGGGTCTAAGAGTTCTTGGAGGAGCTTGTTGTAGGTGATTGCAACATCGAATGATCTTGCGGGATCGATTATAGTGGAAATCCTTTATAGTGTTGAAGGCGGGAACGTAGAGCAAGTGTTCTCGAATCTCGAAACAATTCTTCCGTGTTTGCGATTGCTCTTCTCTCTCACACACACACTTATGTTTATATATCTTGTATGCTTTTATTGTTCATCTCTATGTTTGATATATCTTGTGCTCTATTTATATACATGCTTGAGTTATTTGTGTGCTCACACTTGTATCCAATCAAGAGAACCATAGTGGCATCTCTACTCTTAATTTAGAGAAATCTTGAGGAGATAGTTTAGAGTTCTTCACTGAAAATTTGGCTACAGTTTTATGTTATACTTTGTGTGTGTAGCATAATAGTTTTAGTTTACATAAATAGTTTTTATTCTACATTAGTTTTGCATTTGATTGCTTGTCATCTATTCAACCCCCCTCTAGGTGACCTATATTTCCTACTCCATAATTTCCCAGAGGTGACTGAGGCATTTCACACTCAGTATGCCCCCGCGGGAAGCCAAGAGAAATGACCTCCATCTCCTCTCCGTCAAGATGAGACAAGGAGACTGTCCCAAGTCATACATCAACTTCTTTCAGAGCTAATTAACCAAATTCTACAATTGTGGTGAGAAATCTCCGCACTCACGTTCATCAGCGGGCTGCAAGTCATGCATCCTCTGTACAAGCACCTCCTGAAGTACAATGTCGCTAAGATAAGCGAAGTCCTTTCTCGAGCTCAACCTTACATCCAACTTGAAGAGACGATGAAGGCTTTCTCCAATCACTCCACTAAATCAGTCAATGGTGGAGGAAAGTCAAAGTCTCCTCATGAGGCTCTCAACTGCGCTCAAGATCGACACCAACGGTAACCTGCTTACAAGAGTCAGGCACTTAAGACTACTGATCAATGAAGCACTTTAGTTTGCTGAAGCACCCGACCAACGAGGTCTTTAACACCATCAAGGACTAGCCCTACGTCAAATGCCTGAAACATGTCCAACATAATCCCTTGCTTTCAGTTTGATCTTCATCAAGATCATGACATGTGTCCTACCTCATCAGGAGCATCCCGAACAAATAATAAACTTGACGTACTTACATGTCCATGACGGGACCAAGAAGAAAGACCAAGCATCTTTCCGAAGCTGAGAAAGGTCGAGCGCCTTCACGAGACTGCTCCTCCTTCCGAGAACATTTAGGCGTTCCCGAAGTCACTCATCCCTCCAAGGACACTCAAAAGTTCCCGAGGCTGCTTATCCTTTCAAGGACACTTCCGTTCCGAGAACTCCCATACTCCTGACCATTCCGGGATCCACTCCTTTCCAGAGACTTCGCTCCTCCTTCCAAGAACACCACACCCCCGAGAACTCTCATATTCCCGATCGTCTCAAGGTCCACTCTTTTCCAGAGACTTTCACTCCAAGCAAGATAGTTACATCAACCGCCCTCCCTGATCTCTGCATACAAATAGTTACAATAACAAACCTCCTTGATTTTCATCTTCAGTTATACAGCCTAACTTCCCTCACGTTCATAACGTCCTGGGTAGTAATGGGTTGGGTAGGATTTTTGAGAAAATCCCAACAATAAAGGGCTTACAATCACAGTAGTTATAACAATTCCACACGTGAAGATCACGGCAATTACGTTAATCTCGCTATCATTTCATCTACCTCCAGGCTAATAATTGAGTACAAATAGACCTTCTCCTCGAGTGAGAAAGGAGAAGGATCTAGGAGATTATAACTACAGTAGAGTTATGTAAAATTCACTGTAACTTCTAGACAGTGAATTCTCTCTCTCCTCTCGGTGATTGTACCCAACTTGGATTTTTATATTAAAATCTTCTGTCTTTGTTCGCTTTCTATGTTGAAATCTTGAGTGGCTTTTGATAATCCAGATCCCCTCAACCCCATGGTGCGAGATTAATCGTTTGATCAATCGTGTCGGGAAATCTCCCAACCATAATATTGTTCTCTGAACTTAGACCTGTCATGAATCTACTGCAATTTTATCGATATATCCTATCTTAAAACATACAATTATCATCACCAAAAGTTCAACATTATGGAAACTGAAATATATAATTACAAATTTGAATATATATTTGTTCAGCGATCATTAAAAATGTATGCTGTAAAATTATTAGTGTGATTATTGTTGGAGTTAAGTGAAAGCAAACCCATGGAAAAGCTTGATATTTTTGTTCAATAGCTATACGTTTAGTCCCATATGAGATAGGAGATAAAAAGGAAAGTGGTTTATATATTATTTCTTTCTCACCCTACTTGTTATGAGTTATGTGTTTTGAACTGTGTTAACCGCACGTGCGCCACCTCTGTGCCTCGCCGCCACCGCGCCGCATGCGCGAGCCCGTATTTTTTTTATTTCTTTTCTCTTTTACGTCTTGACTCACCCTGCAGCCAGAAAAATCTCTTCTTTCTTAAAAGTTATTATTGGTTTTATAATGATTTCATGGGCGATTGTTCTTTGTTTGAGCAGAGACCAAGGCTTAAACCCAAGTCAGGTGCTAATACTTTCCGGGGGGGACTTTTAGCGTTAGTTGACAGCGACAGATCCACGTCCCAGTGATGGGGTTCTCAGTCTTTTTAGGGCAGTGATCTATCACGACTGCCCTTTCTCAGATCATATATCTTTCTCTTTTTAATTTCTCCTTTTTTCCTCCTTTAATTTGTTTACATATAAATATTGTATTATGTTTTGGTTTGCTACTTATGTTTTTAAAATCACCTCATATAATACAAGATTTACAATACCAGAAATTTAAGAAAATACAGAAAAATCCAAGATTGTGAGAATTTAAATTTCTAATTTTACATTGTTGTTTGGCGGGTGAGACAAATTAAGTCATTATTGAACTTTCTTTGACCCGGGTAACAATTTATATGCGACTCATATATCACTGCAAAGAGAATTGAAGATTTTAGGTAACCATGATCTATTCCACCGCTGCTTTTTTCCTCACATTGCATTACAAAAGTTGTTAGATTTGGTGGGCAGGCCCATAGGATCAAACTCAAGTCCAAGTCCAGTATGAACTAGGTCTAGTCCTAGTCATGACTGGACTAGAATAGCGCTCAATATAGGCCGCTAGATTCCAATTGAAGAGTTGGGATTAACTAGGGTTTTATAAGAAGCTCCTTCTTCTTCATGCGCTCGCACATGCAAGATTCCATAAACAGTTTTTAGTTCCTCTCTTCTCCTCCAGGCGATTGCTCATCTCTACGTGATTCGTGAAGAAGAGTGCTGGGTATTGCTCTCGAGGTTACGCTGTAGCATCCTCTATCGTCATACTCCATTGCCAAGAGAAGATTCTTTCAGGAAAAAAACCCTAGCAAACATCAAAGTATACTTCTTGCAGGATTACAGGTCTATGAAATTTGTTCAGTTAGTTTATAATGAGGTCACCACGTTAGACATTCATTACTTTGAATGACGATCAAGAAACCTATATGTGAATGGAGGAGAGAGCCCCCACTCATCGTCATCGGCCCACAACTGTCGCAATGCATTCACGGCACTGCCGAGTTTGCTGACCTTTAGTCAAAGTATCAATACTGACTCTAAAGGCGAGGCAGTGAGCCCAATTAAACATGCATGCCGCACACTTTCACTACACATGAAAGCGTGTACGCTTGGTATCTCCAAAAAGCTAATACAAGTTGCTAATTTAAACAAGAGAAACTGAGAGAAAGAAAACATGCAAGAGCTCTAGAGCTTGGACAATATTAAGTGTTTTTGAGATGTGGCCTTCATGCGCTGCCCACTGCAGCCACAAGAAGAGATGACAGCGAGTTCAAGGCGAGAAGCAGTTCGAGTTCATGCATTGCCCACCGCGCGCTGCATGACCGGAGCACGTGGTTCACCTGGTGGAAGGCGCGGCAAGGGATGCAGAAGGCAGATGGTGGAAGGCGCGGCAAGGGATGCAGAAGGCAGATGGTAACAGAAATGGGAAGGTCGACCAAGAGGAGTTGGCCAAGCTCATTGCGTATGCGCGGCAACATTTTCTCATGAAGATCTATGGTAATGATTTGTTCTGAAAACTTTTTTTTTCCTTTTTTTACTTTTTTGTGTGAAATTCGTTCTTGAAAAATTGATTAAGTGATCAAGATTTAAGATTTTTTCCTTTTTTTTGGCTCAGTGTTTTATGGTTGATTGGTTGATCGGTTTGTAATAATGATTAATTTTCTTGTTATTGTTTGACAAGAAAATCCTTGAAATGAATTAGATTTTCCCTGCATTAGAAGTGGTAATTGCCAAATACTTTGAATTCTTAAATTAACTACAAGAAAAATATCATTTAACAACATTAAAAAATATCGCTATTTCATTAAAAAAAAAATTTGTTATAGCATATAGCGACATCGCAGTGGTATTTATGAAAAATGTCACTGTAGATCATGTCATCAAATGATATAGTGACATTTTGCTTGAAACACCACTACATAAAATGATATATTTTAATGTCGTAAATGCTAATAAAAAATGTCATTATACATAGAAAAATAATTACATGTATAGACATATTTTAATGCCGTAAAAATGCCACCATATGCATATCAACCAAATAACCACAAATAGTAGAAACCACATTCTAAAGATATTATAATCCACAAATAAATCTCAAATAAACCCAGCAATAAAATGAAACAATCACAAAAATTATAAAAAAAATGATCAATAACGATGAAACAATCACAAATATACTAAAAACTTTCAATTATAATTCAATACCCGTAATATTTCAATGTGTTTAAAAAAGTACAACATCAGAATATCAAACAAGGTATCAACTAGTGTTTCTCACTCAACCATGAAATATAATCGAAGAACACTATTGTGACAAGTAGGATTCAAAAACTGTTGCTGCTCTTTGTGATGTTGTACTTGCAAAGAGGGCATGTAGCGTTGATGTAAAGTCACTTATCAATGCATGTACAGTGAAAATGGCAGCTGCAAGGGAGTTCCCTCGGCTCCATCCCGACGTCATAAGAAGAGAAGCAGTTATAACATTTCTAAACATGGCAACAGAACTGAGATTTAGAACAAAATGTAGGTCACCTAGAGGGGGGTGAATAGGTGACTACCTAATCTAATGATGAATAATACGGAATTAAAATTTATTTAAGCAAACTAAAACTATTAAGCTAAACACACCAAGTATAACACAAAAGTGTAGCCGAATTCTCGGTGAAGGGCTCTAGACTATCTCCTCAAGATTCCTCTAGAAAAGAGTTAAGGTGCCGCTATGGCTCTCTTTGTTGAATACAAATGTGAGCAAACAATCTCAAACATATAACAATAAAGCACAAGATATATCAAGAATATAAAGACATAGGCAATGTAAGCATGTAAGATATAAACACAAGTGAGAGAGAGAGCAATCACAAATACGAGAGATTTGTTTTGAGGTTCGAGCACCCTTGCTCTACGTCCCTGCCTTCAATACTATGAAAGATTTCCACTATAAACGATCTAACCAGATCACTCGGTGCCGTAACACCCACAACGAGTTCACACTAGAGCTCCTTGGACTCACTAGTCCCTCTCTTGTTCCCGCAAGAACAACTGACGCAAGCACACTAGCTTGCCGAGGCCACACCTCTACACCGAACTCCCACAAGAACTCGAAACAACACGAACCCGCAAGTTCGACTCCTCAAATACAAGATGAAACACTTTGGTGATCTCAACACTTTGATCACCTAAAAACACTCTCAGAACAACTATCCTATAAGATAGATATGACAATGGAAAGCTCAAGTATGTGTGAGAAAAACTAGGATAGAGATGTGGTGAAAAACTCAAAAGATCTCTTTTGAAAACCACTCTTGAAAACTCTCCTTTTGATATGGAAGTTTTAGCTATAAAACAAGTGGAGAAAATCTCTGAAATAGATGGGAAAAACTAGCTTGAAAACCCATTTCAAATCTTGTATAAAACAGGCTAAGGGAACTCCATTTTATAAGCTGGGGCTTTGACCTACCGATCTGGGGCTTTGACCTACCGGTCGACCGGGCGGTCGACTGAAGCCAGATCCAGAGAGCAGTGCTCTCTGGACGGTCGAACGTCCCGGTCGACCGGCCCACCAGCCAAAGACCTGTGCACGTCTGTGAACATCGGTCGACCGGTTCGGTCGACCGTCCGGTCGACCGCCAGCATTGTCTGGTTGATAATTAGGGATTGAAAACTTAGATTATTTAATATCAATTAAATCCCATAAAATCACATTAATTTTACAAAAATCAGTTCTTATAAATATTTGAAGAACAAATATGTGTGACTCAAATTCAACACATATTGCAAACTATTTCAACTATTTTTGTGATATAAAAATTTTGTCTTAAACAAAAATCTGTATTTTTCAAAATTCATCTTTAATTTGAAAAACGATTTTTCCAAAACTTCTCCAAATACAAAAATAAGATATTTTAAATGCTTTTGAAGCTTAGTGTGTATGGATATGATCCACTACTGTTGACACTCTAAAAAAAGACAAGATTCCTAACTGTCCTAAATAATGTTTAACTTGTTGACATCTACAAAAGACAAGTGGCAGACAAGCCGACGACCAGCTCTTCACCCATCCCAAAGGAACGAATCAGCAACTTGAATTCTGCTGATCCAGTGAAGAAGACAGTAAGCCAAGATCGTCCTTAAAAGCTCGTGAGAAGGCCCAGGCAGGTTCAGAGACACTAAGTTAGCTCAACACTTAGTCTCGCACGAACCCACGAGATAAGTCTCGCATGAGAAATCAAAGTTGCTTAGCATTGCAGGAAGCTCCTTCATAGCCTCGCTGCGAGCTAACCTACAGCTTCGCCAGGAACTGCTAAGTTAACTCCGCAGAAAGTTAGCTTAAGCTCCACGCAGCTGCACAAAAAGTTGACTGGTAACTTCGCCACAAGTTTTATCTAGCTCCGCTGAGAGCTTTCTTCTAGCTTCGCCAGAAGCTTCTCCCAGCTTCGCTATGAGCTTAACGCAATGACTCCGCTGCGAGTCCTTTATAGTCATTTTTGACTAATTAAATCTCGAGATAAAATCAAATCTCCAGATGAAATCATGTTGATTGAAATCAAATTTGACAATTGCTTGCCATGATCTTTTGACTCTTCCGATCAAGTGAGAGGATCAAGGGAGTATCCCTCATTTAGCGGAGCGAATTAAGGAATTAGCGCTATATGCTATCCCTAGTTTCGCAGAAGCTGTTTCTAGCCTCGCGGCGAGGCACTTTCTAGATACAAAACAGATTGACTCAATCTGTTTCCAGATTTTCAGGGCGATTGTAACCCTTGTTCTCCCTATAAATAGCCTACCAGAGGCACACAAGGGAGAAGAGGAGAGACGGGCCAGGATAGAAATGAGATTAGAGATCTACTCTCTCGCTTTCAAGAATTCAGAGAATCGCTTCTCTAATCCTACAAGGATAAATTCAGGGTGATAATACCATAGATCTTCTCCCTCTCAAGGAATTTCTGAAACCAGGCGAGAAGGAATTGCCAAGCGAAGGCAGTTCAAGAAGCAGCAAGAGGGCTCTACCGATCCTCTGTTCTCCGATTCCCCGAACAAAGCGAGAGGGGATCCGATTAGGAGACAGTTCGATCATCTGACCGATCGCATCGTCAAAAGGATAAAGTGGTCGCGCCCTGATCAGATTCCTACCGGCACATTTTTCTAGAAATCTCAGAGGAGATCTACCTGTAATTTTTCTTTTCAATTACTTGTAATTTAGCTCCTCGACACTTTTTTAAGTTTTCCCTTTGCAAAATCAATGGAATATAAGATGGCGACTCCGCTGGGGATATCAGTCTTTTGGTGCAATAAGGAGATGGTGTCGTAATGCGACGGTCATCATCCTGAGCCTGTTACCTTCAAAAACCTGGTCGTTCATTTCGACCAAGCAAAATTCGAAGAGCTCCTCTCTGAAGGTAGTCCAGTGCTCTACGTACGGAAGCATAGGAAGGTCTCAATGGCCAAGGTTTCGGAGCAGAAACTAGAAGGAGCCTCCTCCCAACTCCTCTCAGCCTTGCGCGAGGCTAGCCAGATTCCCTGCGAACCTAAATCTCCTCTTTCAAAGCAGATGTGGAGACCAAAACAGAAAGCTCCGTGTGAAACTTTAGGTGTAGATACGCCACAGGCTCGCCTGTCACGCGAAGACAAAGGCAAAATGTCTGCCTTCTTCGCCAAGACTATCAGCCACGAGGCTAGGGCGGCAACTCTACCTTCGCCCAATCCAGGAGCAGTAACTCCTCGCGCCAAACTCGTTCTCACGAGCGAAGTTGCGGATGGCGTGATAAGTACAGAGCCAGTACCTCAGGGTACGCGCGAAGTTCCCATCCATCAGGCTGGAACTAAAGCACCTAACCACCTTCGCAGCAAGGTGGCGAACAAAACACCACAACGTGCTTCGCTCCCCAGTTCCTCAAGCGCTAAGTTCGCTCTTCGCAGCGGAGCTAAGGGATAGTCCCTGGGTGCTGATATTTGTGCTTATGCAGCTTCAGCGCCTAAGGGTGCTCCCAAAGTTCTTAACCGCGAAGGTAGAACTAAAACACTATCTAGTGCCAATCACCTCTGCGGTGATGAGAAGAACGAGGCATCATCCTGCGTTTAACTTCCAAAGATTGCAAGCAAGAAGGTGGTGTCGAAATTACCTGAACGCATCAATGCGCAATCTACCCGAGCCTCTGCGCTGAGTCGCTTAAACTCGGCTGGGTCTGACTTGCGAGAATTCTTAGCAAGCAAACGGAAGTTAGAATCACTCCAGACTTCTCCCTCCTGTTGTCAACAAGTGGGATGTCAGTTGGTGACAGGCCACTCAATCCATTGCCGGTTATGACCAATCCCGCCACTCCTCTAAACCGACGGTCAGTTTTTGATCGACTATCGGTGCAAGCTCCTGTAAAGCATTGCAAAAGGAGCATATCGTGAGATCTACCAGATTTGCCCTCTGCATCCGTCAATATGATCGGAAGGGGATGAGAACCGCGTAGGGGCAGACGAGCGTCACGTAGTGCTAATTCTCCTCCCTTCAGTTCTCCGGATCCGGACTATAAACCGGGCTTAGGGTAAGTCTTAGTGCACGAAGAAGGTGTCGTCCGAAACGCCAGATCTTTATTTGTTTCAAAGTTTTTGAAAAATCAAAAGAAAACAAGTTTTGGATTCTAGTTCTTGTCCAAAAGTCCTATATCTTATTTAGAGTTTTCTCAAGTGTTTTTTTTGTGTTTTCTTTTCCAAAACAGTTTGTTTTCTCACATTTAAGAAATCAATTCATAATCTATCATTAGGATCCTTGTTTGTGAAAAAAAATATTTGTGATCCCTTAAGATCATCAAGAGAGATTGTTTATGATTTTTGTGATAACCAAGTATATTTTCCTTTGCTTTGTGCTTGGCTAGGTGCCTACCTCTTATGTAGAGATTTGTGTATTGAGAGAGGAGTTGTGTGCTCCTGGTGTTGAGTTGTAATTTCTCAGTGGAGGTCCCTTTGTGGAAGGTCCTACGTGGACATAGTGAAAATCCTTCTGTGTGAAGGTGGGGATATAGAGCAGTTATTCGAACCTCAAAACATATCTTTGTGTTTGTAATTGATCCACTATCACTCAACTTTATCTCTCTTATATCTTACATTGCTTTATATTGTTCATATCATATACATGCTTGGTATTGGTTGTGTGTCCACATTTGTGTTGAACCAAGTGAGCTTCTAATAGCACCTCAACTCTTAGTTTAGAGAAATCTCGAGGAGTAGTTCCAAAGCCCTTCACATGGAATTCAGACTCACTCTTGGTTACATATAGTGTGTTTGCAAATTAGTTTTTAATTCCGCATCATTTGCCCTAAATTAGCTAGTACACCTATCCACCCCCTCTAGGTATATTTCAATTGGTATCAGAGCCTACGCTCCTGATGTTCAGTTAACCACCTAGAAGTGAGATCCTTGGATAACTAATCTAGTATTGCATTGCACACATTTAGTTTAAACTCATGAATTTTCTTACCCCTCCCATGTATGATGTTTCTAACATTGATATGTGAAAGTTTAAGAAGAGTGCTTATCTTAAAGCCCTAGGATTGCATGTCTATCTTACCACTACCAAGATATCCTATATTGGTAATGACAAGTATCTAGGGGCTAATGCACAAGCCATAGATGCACTAAAAGATACATTAGCAAAGAATATTTATATATAATTTCTCATTGTGATTCCACTTTTGCAGTATGGAACACATTGACCTCTCCCAAGGAACAAATGTAATACACTTTGGAGAGAGAATCAAGAAGGGATGAATCTGAGCAAACGTGCTACATGGTCTAAGCGAATGATTTCCTTGAGATAAATTCGGATTCACATCTTGATGATTGTGCTAGTTCTTCAAATGATTATGATAGTATTGATGCACATGTATTGAATGAAGAACTTTCATTGTTTTGTGAAAATTTGCTTTCCAAATACAATGTTTTGAAAAAAAGAAAAGTTTTGAATTAAAAGAATAAAATAAAATTTTATTTTCAAAACTTGATTTGGTTTTGCAAGAAAGAATTGAGATTTTAAATGAGAGAGACTTATTGAAAGTTCAACTTGACCTTGTTTTAAATGAAAATAAAATTTAAAGAATAAAAATGAGTTTGATCTTGTTTTGAAGAAAAAAATGAGATTTTGTCTTCAAAACTTGATTTTATTTTAAAAGAAAATGATTCTTTGAAAAATAAAATTATTTTAATCTCTAAAGAATTGGAATCTACTTCTTTAGAAAATATTTCTTTGAAAAATGATTTTGATTTTCATGTTTGCCATGTTACTATAACTTCATCTTCATGTGTTTCTATTTCATGTTCCACATCTTCTTCTATTAAAAATGATATATATGCTTTGAAGAAGAGTATTAATTATTTGGGCTCCACTTTGAGCTACTATGCCATGAACCACAAGAGATTGGAATTCATGTTTCGTAAGAAACCTGCACCACACATTCATGCATACCCATCACGGCATACACATGCTCATCATGCTCACAGACATGATTCTATGTATGCTCATGTGTACACTTGTACACATTGTAGACGTACGGGCCACTTTGAAAAATTTTGTTATGATAGAATACATAATTCAAATTTTGCAAATTAGTTTGTTGGGTTAGAAAAGGTGCTAACCCCCATGGACCAAAAAAAGTATGGGTACCAAAATCTACCCCTATTGTATTTGATATAGGTGTAGGCTCTCACTTGACGAGAGAGTATTGGTGTCTTGATGGTGAATATGATCCGAGCCTAAAGATCATATTTTTGGATGTATCACTTTCAAGGAATATTTGTCGGGAGGACCACCATGATTTGAAGATCTAAAGATTGGTTCATTAGTTTTGGCAACTATCTCTAACTCTCATTTTTGTTTACATTCTTGTATGTTATTGATTTTTAGCATGTCATGTTTTAATATTTATTATGTTAATGCAATGTTATTAGACACGTGATATCATAGATAGTCCTTGAGATACACTCATGTTCATATGAACTTATACTTTTGTGTTCTCACTAGTTTAGCTATTGTGTATATCCTACTTCTAATAACACGTGCATTTAACCTAATGATCATATTTGTTTATGTTTTTGCACTTCACGTGTTGATTACTTGTTTGGATGTTATTGTCATTAAAACTTGTGTTTATACTTATACAACTAGTGAGCCATATTTGATTACTATGTGTTTGCGCTTTATTGCTCATTTGTTCCTAGAGATTTACTTGTATAACCGTGTTTTGATTATTCTTACATCTTTACTTATTTTATATTTCTGTACATGCTTTCATAAAAATGTGTTTAGCATCATGTATATGTCAATTTTGTCTATAATTAATAGATATACATGTATATTCTAAAGTCACTTGTGTTTCATGAAAAATTCTATTATGGGCTCATTTGTATTTGGGATATGTATGTATACTTTTAGTTTCGATAAAACATACATATACCTTGAAGCTTGTTTAATTTTGATGAAAATTTTAGTTTTAATGATTTTCATGAATATGTCATTTACATGATTCTTGTACACTTATATTTTTATGTTTGCTCATGACTTTATTTCATGAGCACATTTTTGAGATTTATAGATCTTGAGTGACAATTCTTGTGTGATATGCATATTTCAAATATATATTTATTTTTATTCCTTACTTGAAGGATTTCGTATTAGTTTTCAAAATTATCATAAAACTAGTTTCGTATTCTTCAATTGGTAGAGTTTTCAAATATGTCAAAATGATTTTCAAATCTTATTTTTGAAAACCACTATCATGCAAAGGGCGGATAGTTGGGCGACCATTCCTTGTATGCCTTAATGACTATCTTTTATCGTGTGCATGAATAGGGTGGTAGGCATGAGTTATACAGATGATCTTCATGAAATTTTTTTTGTATGCACATATTTTATTTTCTATATATGTATGCACCAAATTTCAAGTGGTATTTCCATTTTCATACATACATATATATGATTTAGATTGTGCTTATTTATAATGTCATATATTTTATTTAAGCACAAATTATTTATGCTAAGCTTGACTTAATTCTAAATGTTAATTAGTATCTTTACAAGCTTATGCATTAATTTGAATTATTATTTTTTGGTATCAAAATGCACTTCATGTTTCACTTATTATTTGGTATCAAAATGTACTTTAGTTATGAGATATATATAATTTTTAATGAAAATTTATTTTGTATAATCATGTTTTTTTATATCTAAATTATTTTGCTCTGATGCATACACATAAATATTTTTCTTGTACTTCAAACATATATGCCATACATTTTTAGCACAAATTATTTCTGGTTAAGCATGATTTAGTCTTTAATGTCAATTATTTTTCAATTGGTATCATATACAAGCTTATGCATTATTTTTATCAGTATTTCATAAAGGGGGAGAAATTCTTACTTTATCTTTTAATTGGTTTTACTTTCAATTGGTATCATATCTTTCTATTGGTATTAATTCATAAAAAGATTGTTTCCTTTCATTGGTAAAAAGTGTTTAATTTTCAATTAGTAAAAAGATTGTTTCTTTCAATTGGTTCTTTCAATTGATTATGTTTAATAGTATTGTTTGTTTGTCTTCACCCATTTATTGATGAGTGACAAAAAGGAGGCGAAAGATTTGTGATTATATATGCATGTTTTATTGTGTGTGTGTGTGTATCTTTTTTTTATTTGGTATTTATTAGCCACATTGCATATCTTTATATGTTATTGATTATGTATAAGTTAAGGGGGAGCTTCAATGAAGTTTAATCTAAATCTATGCATAAATAACATTATACGTTTTGTCATCATCAAAAAGGGAGAGATTGTTGGCCCAGATGCCTTTCACCTTAGTTTTAATGATAACTAACTTATGAAAGTTAGTTTACTAATGATCTTGTGTTTAATGAGTTTCAGATATTAATCAAGATCTTAGTAGGTGATTAGTTTCAACAAAGGATTCAAAGTCAAGTTTTGAAACTAACACATGATGATTCAGAGTTCGAGCATCAAGATCACATCTAGCACTCGGAAGGAGTCAAGCTCATTTGGATTGTGTTTGGATCGAGTCGTCTTGAAGATAAAGATCGACGACTTCGATTTGTTTAGTTTAGTTTCGCTTTTAGAGCTTGTGTAAGGATAGACTAGTGTTGAAATGCTCAAGTTCACACACACACACAAGTTCGAAAGTTTGATTTCGATTTAACCGTTCTTGAATTTCAAGAATATACATATATGATTTTCATGAATAGATAGAATCAAAAGAAGTTTACATAGTTTATATGTATAGTGGATTCATCCATATACATTATTTAGTTCACATTGTCTAAAAACTTATTTTGATGATTCTAGTTTATGGTTTCAATTTTAGATTTAAAGTCAAAAATATAGATATATCTTTTATATGTGTATTGGATTTCATCCATACACAATATGCTTCAAAATGAGTTTAAATATCTTTTTTTTATATTTATACAAGGTTATAGAAAAATCCTAATTTCCTTTAGAAGTTTGATTTTTGGGAAATACTGTTTCGGTTTAAAGCTTAATTTCTATATCACAAAAATAGTACAAATTGTTTGAAATATGTGTTGAATTTTAGTCACACATATTTGTTCTTCAAATATTTATAAGAACTTATTTTTGTAGATTTTATGGGATTTTATAGGTATTAAAAGGACCAGATTTTCAAACCCAAAATCCCAGCCTGAGCCTGCTCAACCGGACCAGAGCTCGGTCACCGATGTGTATAGATACGTGCACACTGCCTTGTCCTGATCCACCGGACATTCGACCGATCCAGAGACCTTGCTCTCTGGATCTAGCCCAGGTCGACCAATCAGAAAGTTCACTCTCCGGTTTTGGCCTCGGTCGATCGGGCGGTAGACCGACAGGCAACTAGCCTTAGGGCGGTCGACCGGCCGGTGAACCGATAGCCCCAACGGTCAGAAATCTGATCGTTGGTCGGTAACCGGGCGGTCAACCGACAGGTTTTTAGGCCTGTTCTGGACCCCAACGGTTAGTTTTTTCAAAACCCTAAAAATATGGGTCCTTGAGGGCTGTTTTCACTAAGATTTTTGAGAGAATTTTTCTCACTTTCTTAAGTTTTCAGCAAGTTTTCAAAATAAGTTTTAGTGCTAAAATATCTATCTTTATTTGTTTCAAAGTTTTTGAAAAAATCAAAAGAAAATAAGTTTTGGGATTCTAGTTCTTGTCCAAATTTCTTATATCTTATCTCGAGTTTTTTTTCAAGTATTTTCTTTGTGTTTTCTTTTTCAAAACACTTTGTTTTCTCACACTTGAATCAATTCAAAATATATCATTAGGATCTTTATTTGTGAGAAAAATTGTTTGTGATCCGTTGAGATCACCAAGAGAGATTATCTGTGATCTTTGTGATCACCAAGTATATTTTCCTTTACTTTGTGCTTGGCGAGGTGCCCACCTTTTATGTAGAGGTTTGTATATTGAAGAGGAGTTGTGTAATCCAGGTGTTGAGTTGTAATTCGTCAGTAGAGGTCCCTTTGTAAAAGCTCCTGTGTGGACGTAGTGGAAATCCTTCTGTGTGAAGGCGGGGACGTAGAGCAGTGGTTCGAACCTCAAAATATATCTTTGTGTTTGGGATTGATCCACTATCTCTCAACTTTATCTCTCTTATATCTTGCATTGCTTTGTATTGTTCATATCATACACATGCTTGGTATTGGTTGTGTGCCCACACTTGTATTGAACCAAGAGAGCTTCTAATAGCACCTCAACTCTTAATTTAGAGGAATCTCGAGGAGTAGCTCCAGAGCCCTTCACGAAAAATTCAGACTCACTCTTAGTTACATATAGTGTGTTTGCAAAATAGTTTTTAATTCCGCATCATTTTCCCTAGATTAGCTAGTACACCTTTTCACCCCCCTCTAGGTGTATTTCAAGTGTGTGGTGGGAAGGCCTGGTAAGACTATGACAGTTATGTGAAGATGGTAAGTCTCAAGGTGAAAATATCGATGGAAGGTGGACCATCACCAAGTAATCAGTGGAAGACCATGGCACGACAAGCCCTTGAAAATATTGGTGTAAGATTGGTAAGACATAGCAGAATTAGAGGCCAATTGCCTCTAGACCTGCAGGGTCCCCATAGCCGGGAAGGCGTCATAAAGCAGAATTTGCTGATGGCGATAGTGATGCAATGCAAGCTAAGAGAAAAAACTGGGTCAAGGAGTTTCAATAAAAAAACTTAAAGAGAGCTCACTTCGAGATGGAGCTTCAAAGAAAACTACAATAGTCTAAGAGTTGCAGGATGACTACAGAAATAGCGCATTCAGGTAAGGTTCGAGATGACCTAAGGAATGGCAGTGAATATGCCAAACCCCAGGAAGGCAAGCTTAAAGGCTTCACGATATGGTTTACAACCAAGGAAAAAATTAAGGTAGTAATCTAAAATCTCAAGTTATTTTGCTAAAGACTTGAAAAGTAAGTCAAGGTAGAGTAGGTTTTGCTTTATTTTCAAGAGGAGATGATGGTCCAAGAAAATCCAATTGAGTTGGAGAAGACGGTGGCTTAAAGCAGAAGAAGCAAATCAAGGTGAAGTAGTTTCCTTTTAGGCGATTGTGAATTTTCTTTTTCAGGAGAAGTATGAATAGGATTCATTTCTATTCAATGAAGATTTATTTTTAAAGATTAAAAGGTTTAGAATCCTTCTAAATCAAGGAGATCAACTCCTAATATGATTGATCAAGATTCTTCAAGCAGCCAATGGTCAAGATCATCTTATAATCCAAATAAGAATTATATTATAAAATCCTATAAATAAATGATTGTAATTTAGGATTTAGGTGGAACAAAAGAGAAGAAGAAAGTTGTGATGAACAATAATGTAAGGCCCTAAAAAATCAAGAAGACCCTAAAAAGTCAAGAAAAAAAGCAGAAAGGTGAAGGTGCATGAGAGAAGTTATACTCTTATAATTTAGGCGTAGATTTAAGGAGAAAGTGAATACTCTTGTGTCATCAAAGAAAGATTTGATCTCTTTGTATCATAACAAAGCTCTCTTAAGTTCTCTCACTGTAGACATAGGCCAAGTTTGGGCCGAACCATATTAAATTTTGTGTTTTTCTTGTTATATCTTTTAATATTCATCTTGTGTGCTCGAGGTAATCGATCTCATGGCGTGCTTGAGATCGTCGGTGGGGATCTTCGTATCTTCCAGGTATTGGTATCATAATAAGAATGGTATCCCGAATTATGCACGCAATAATTGGTATTGGAACATATCAATTTGGTTACAACAATTACATTTGCTTCTCAAATCTCAACATACCAAACATATAACTGAAATACTGAAATACTCGATAACTGAACTTAGGATGCTAGGCTTATACCTTTTTAGATTAAGATAAGTGCAAAAGATGCAGCACAAGAGCATAGAATCAACTCTGGTCAAAATTCTAGCCACGCAGACTAATTCAAACGAAGCAATAGAATAGAAGAGCACATCATAATAAATCTCCCTCTTACAATAATTACTAATGTAGTCCCCTGACCCAGTCATCATTTTCCACAGTTTTTGGAGACCAGGCTAAAACTATATTATGAATGCACATACTTTGAGTAGTTGTGGCTGGCTGACCGTCTAATCGACCGCCAGAGTGTCAGATTGGACAAAATGGTTAGTTTTTAATTTAAACCAGTTTTACTTTCTTCCAAATGGACATTTCTCACTTTATTAGGATTTTAACAACTGTTTTATGTCCAGATTAATTCTCTAATGATATCTATCTATTGCCTATAAATACAAGTCATTTGAGAGAATTTCATATAAAATTTTCACTTCACGGAATATAAAGAAAAATCAAGAGAAAGTTTTAAAAATTGTTTGAAATGATTTTCAAAGTTTTAAGCTATTGAAGTTTTCATTCTAAATCATTTTCTGAAGTTTTAAACTCTCAAGTTCTTTCTTTTCAAATGATTTTTCTCTCACACAAAATTCTTGAGCTTCAAATTTCATCTCTAAATTCTAAGAAGTTGTAAAGAGAGAATTTATGATCTTTGTTTCACCAAGAGTTTGTATTCTTCATTGACTTTGTGATCACCTCTTGTGTAGAGAATTGAAGATTGAAGTTGTTTCTCTAGGTCTTGTGTAGACCATTGTATTGAGTTTTTTGTGAAAATCCTTGATAGATAGTAGAAATCCTTCACCTTGTGAAGGTAGGAACGTAAACCAAGTTGCTTGAGCTTGAAATAAATCCTTTGTGTTTGCGATTGTCATTTCTCTTACTCTTGTTCATACTCTATTACCTATACTTGCTTATATTGCTCTATACTTACACTCTATGTGCTCTATATTGCTTGCATCATTAATACTTGTCGGTTTTCCTCATTCAAATAAGAAGGTAATTGTGCCCCTCAATTTTTATTCAAGAGAAATTAAGAAGAGAAATTTTAGAGCTCTTAATTGAGAATCTGGCTTCACTTGCTTTTGAGTTGGTCGTTTTTGTTGTTCATTTTAATTGTTCCATTTCTGCATTTTAATTAGTTAGCACCTATTCACACACACGCGCGGCGCGCGCGCGCACACACACACACCCCTTTTTCTTGGTGACTTTCACACACACACACCCCTTTTTCTTGGTGACTTTCACCTACATCCCGTGTTTTAACGTTCTATGAGAAAATAGGGGAGTTGTAGTTTTACTCTTCCGTGAAAGCGCCCTCACCCTTGCATAGAAGCTCGTTCCGGTTACCTCTCAAAACAAATGAAAAGGAAAGGGGGGTTAGAAGGCGTGTATAGTAATCTAGTTCTAATAGATTACTAATAGGTTAGGAGGGGGTTGGAAAGGGAGCGTTGTTGAGGTAGAAGAACAAGGAAGAGAAAATTAGAGAAAAGTATGATTAGGATTTTAGCACTTTTAGAGACCAAGAAGATGAATTTCTTGGTAGTTTTCAGGGCAACTGTTTGATTTTTGCAGTAACCATCTTCTACATCAGGTAGTTTTCATGGTTGAATGATGATTTAGATTATTGATATTCACTTCGGAAATAAGTTATATTTTAATCTTTTTTGAAGCGCTTTCTTAAATTCTTGGGTAATAATTTGAGGAGCATATTGTACCAGCTTGTTGTGTAAGTAGTTTTGGTATTATTCCTGTTGGAGGAGAGAGTACAGTAGAGGAAGTGAAGTCATGCCAGGTGCTGTTGAAGACTGCCAAGGAGTCTACGACGAAAGGCGACGGAACAGCAGGCAGGAAAAGAAGCAGCAGCAGAAAATTCAGGAGGTCGGTCGACCGGACCGGTCGACCGACGTGCACGAAAGTGCACAGGCTTGCTCCCAGGTTGCATCGGTCGACCGGACCGGTCGACTGGTTGCTTCGGTCGACCGGCCGGTCGACCGAAAAGGGTCTCTGTAAGCAACCCAACTCTCTGTTTGTTTCGGTCGACCGGCTCGGTCGACCGGAAGAGGGAGTCGGTCGACCGGCCGGTCGACCGACAGTCGGGTTTTGGGCGAAATCTGTTGTTTCGGGAAGTTATGTATTTAAGCCCTGGTTGTAATTTTCTAGGGTTGAGTGCTTAGACAAAGTATAGCTGCGGACTCTCTAGTGTTGATAGAGATCTAGAGCTATTGTAATCCATCTTCCATAAAGAAAACTCTCTCCGTGAATTGCCCCGAGGACGTAGGCAGGTTGGCCGAACCTCGTTAGATCTGGTTTTTGCGATTGGCTGTTCTCCTAGTTTGTTTTTCATTGTTCTTGGTGATTGAGATCAGGTTGGATCTTCTAAGGGTTGTTGTCTCCGAGCACAACAAGTGGTATCAGAGCTCCAGGTTACGCTTGGGATATTCTGAAGATTCGAAGGGCTCCAGAACTGATCAGGTGGAGATCGTGTGTCGATCTCAGGTCAGAGGCATTGGTGTTCAAGGAGATCGTGTGTCGATATCAGGTGGACGCAGGGAGGGCTCGTTGAATCAGGGTTGGAATAGATCTGGTGAGAAACTCAAGCTAGGGTTTCAAGGTAGAGGTAAAAATCACCTTTTTATCTCAGAAATAGATCTATTTTGCAAGTATTTGATCTTCCGCATAGTTAGAGGATCAAGGAAAGGATCTCAATGGCAGAGGAATCTAAGTCTGTTAAACAATGAACAACTCCAGGATTGATGTTGTTAAGTTCAATGGAACTAACAATTTCGGGATGTGGAGGTGTGAGGTCATGGATGCATTGAATGCACAGAACCTCGAGGACACGATCCTTTTGGAGAAGAAGAAGGACACTACCACTGATGATGAGTGGGCAAAAATGAACAGGTCGGCATGTGGCCTGATTCGCTCATGTTTGTCACAAGATATTAAATATTCTGTTCAACATGAGAAGTCAGCAAAGGATATGTGGAATACCCTCGAGAAGAAGTACCTGACAAAGAGCGTGGAGTCAAGGCTGCAGCTTAAGAGCAAGCTGTATTTGTTCAGGATGCAGAGGGGAAGCACAGTAAATGAGCACCTAAACAGGTTTACAAAGCTTCTTACGGATTTGCTAAATGTGGATGCCATTATAAGTGAGGAAGATAAGTCAGTCGTTCTCCTGAACTCTCTTCCACCGGAGGAGTATGAGATATTTACAATGACATTCCTAAATGGAAGGCAAACCTTAGACTATGATGAGATATCGTCAGCACTGATGAGTTATGAGAAAAGAAGAATGAGAAACATTCTGGGAGATCTAGTTCATCAGCAGAGGCTTTGGAGGTAAGAAGCAGGAGCTCATCAAGGAAAGGCAAGGAGGTGAGAGGAAGATCGAAGTCAAGACCGGGCTTAAGGGATCTTAAGAAAGACCAGTGCATGTATTGCAAAGAGTTTGGGTACTGGAAAGTTGACTGTCCAAAGTACAAGGGGAAGAAGAAGGAATCAAAATCTGAGACAAATCTGGCAAGAGTGACAAAGGCTGCTAGCAGTAAATCACAGGCAGAGAATTCAGATTCAGATTCTTCGGTATTCTCGTTTTCAGTTACTACTCCTGTTGTAGGGTACTCGGGGGAAAACGAGTGGATCCTGGACACAGGTGCTACATATCATGTATGCCCTAATCGAGATTGGTTTACTAGTCTTGAGAAGCTGGAGGGATGTTCGGTCGTCATGGGCGATGATCATCCATGCATCATGGAGGGTGTAGGCACAATTCCTATCAGGATGTTCGACGGGATGGTAAGGGAGCTGAAGGAAGTGAGATATGTCCCTCAGCTGAAGAGGAACTTGATCTCAGTGGGTGCTTTGGAATCATTGGGGCTCGGTGTGTCTATTAAAGAGGGTGTTCTTAAAATGACGAAGGGCTCAATGGTGGTGTTGAAGGCCAACCGCAGGAACAATTTGTATTACTTGAAGGGTAGTACAGTGACAGGGCAGGTGGCAGCTTCGACCAGTCAGAAGGAAGATCAAACCCGGCTATGGCACATGAGGCTGGGACATGCAGGGGAGAAATCTATGCAAGCTCTTGTGAGGAAAGGGCTACTGAAGGGTGCAGAGACCTGCAAACTGGATCTGTGTGAATATTGCATCATAGGCAAGAAGACGAAGGTGAAGTTTGGTACAGCTTCACACTGCACCGAAGGCGTTCTTGATTATGTTCACACGGATGTATGGGGACCCACAAAGACTGCATCAATAGGGGGAACCCATTACTTTGTGTCGTTTATCGATGATTATTCTAGGCGGTGCTGGGTGTACACCATGCGACACAAGGATGAAGTCCTAGAATTGTTTGTGAAGTGGAAGGTTAATCAGGAAAGGAGTACGGGAAAAAGTCAAGGTCCTTCGTTCTGACAACGGAGGAGAGTACAAGTCAGACCCTTTTCAGAAGCTATGTCTTGATGAGGGCATAGAGAGACACTTCACAGTGAGGGAAACTCCGCAACAGAATGGGGTGGCTGAAAGAATGAACCGGACTTTGCTAGAGAAAGTTCGGTGCATATTGTCGAATGCAGGATTACCAAAGAAGTTCTGGGCTGAAGCTTTGGGGTATGCATGCCATCTCGTCAACAGGTTGCCGTCATCTGCAATTGGGGGGAAGACCCCTCTTGAAGCTTGGTCAGGTAAAGCTGCAGAAGATTATGATGCGCTCCGGATATTTGGATGTCCAGCCTACTATCACGTAAAAGAAGACAAATTGGATCCTAGAGCGAAGAAAGGAGTGTTTGTTGGCTTCAAGAAGGGAACCAAGGGGTTCAAGATCTGGGACCAACAGGACAACAAATTCATAATCAGCAGAAATGTCACTTTTGATGAGGCCTCGATGATGAAGCCTACAGTCTCTCAGCAGGTGGAGACTGGGAAGACCAAGGAGCAATTGCAGCAGGTGGAGAGTGATGCAGATCCACCATCTCTAGAAGACTCAGTATCAGTGAGAATCATTCCTGAGGTGACACAGGGAGGTAATCAAGTTGCAGAAGAAGATGCTGAGGTTGTTGAAGAAGATCAGGAACAGGTTATGGATACGGTTCCAGATCCCACTGCAGTTGGAAGACCAAGGAGGAATGCCAGGAGACCTGGCTGGCTCACTACAGATATGGTAATTGCACATGCACTTCCAGTTGTTGAAGAAGCCATTCCATCTACGTTCAGGGAAGCTGAAATCAGTTCAGAAGCGGAGTTATGGAAAGGGGCCATGAATGAAGAGATGCAGTCTCTTTATAAGAACAACACATGGGAACTGACCAAGTTGCCCAAGGGGAAGAAAGCCATAGGGTGTAAGTGGGTATTTGCTAAGAAGCAGGGATCACTCCAAGAAGACAAAGTGCGCTACAAGGCAAGGCTGGTGGCTAAAGGCTACGCACAGAAAGAAGGGATCGACTACAACGAGGTGTTCTCCCCAGTTGTAAAACACTCGTCTATTCGGATCCTATTGGCCTTGGTGGCACAGAACGAGTTGGACCTTGACCAACTTGATGTGAAGACCGCCTTTCTCCACGGCGATCTTGAGGAGGAGATCTACATGACTCAGCCCACAGGTTATAAAACTGCAGGGAAAGAGGAGTTGGTATGCAAGCTGAAGAAATCACTGTACGGTTTGAAGCAGTCTCCAAGACAATGGTACAAGCGATTTGACAGCTTCATCAGGAAGAAGAAGTACACAAGAAGCCATTATGATCCATGTGTGTACTACAACAAGTTACCATCTGGTGAGTATGTCTATCTACTACTTTATGTAGATGATATGCTAATTGCTTCTAGGTCAAGATCTGCAATTGATTCTTTGAAGAAGACTTTATCGTCTGAGTTCGAGATGAAGGACCTGGGGGAAGCAAGGAAAGTATTGGGTATGGAGATCACAAGGGACAGGGAAGCTGGCAGGATTAGCTTGACTCAGAAGGGCTATCTGGAGAAGGTACTGCAGAGATTTAATATCGGGAAAGATACAAAGACTGTAAGTACACCAATGGCGCCGCACTTCAAGTTGTCAGCGAAGATGTCTCCAAGGAGTGTTCAGGAGCGTGAGCATATGACTCATGTACCATATGCCAATGCAGTGGGAAGCTTGATGTATGCAATGGTGTGTACAAGGCCGGATCTATCACAGGCAGTTTCCATGGTTAGCAGATATATGCATGATCCAGGTCAGGGTCATTGGGAAGCAGTGAAGTGGATCCTGAGGTACATCAAGGGTACTGTTGATGTAGGCCTCGTGTTTGAGAAGGACAACACTGGGAAGCAAGAATGCATAGGGTACGTGGATTCGGACTATGCAGGTGATCTTGACAAACGCCGGTCGACGACGGGGTATGTATTCACATTCTCGCAGGCACCGGTGAGTTGGCGCTCCACACTTCAGTCCACAGTTGCGTTGTCGACTACAGAGGCTGAGTATATGGCCTTGACCGAGGCCATGAAGGAGGCGATTTGGCTTCAGGGATTGTTAGATGACTTGGGAGTGGAACAGGAGATCTTGAAGATACACTGTGACAGTATGAGTGCCATTTATTTGGCAAGGAACCAAGTCTACCACGCAAGGACGAAGCACATCGATGTCAGGTATCACTTTGTTCGGGAGATTCTGGAGGAAGATGACATAAATTTATTGAAGATTCATACTTCGGAGAATCCAGCCGATATGCTTACAAAGGTGGTGTCGGGAGTAAAGTTTGCACACTGCAAAGACTTGCTCCAGATCCTTCAGGTGAAGTGAGCTTGTCGAAGCTCATTTGGATGAACTACGGATGGCTTGATCCCTTGGGCAAGGGGTACGTAGGCAACCAGATTGGTGCAGCCGCTTTCGAGTCGGTGTTCGGCTCAGATTTAACAATCTTCACCGAGGTGGAGAATTGTTGGAGGAGAGAGTACAGTAGAGGAAGTGAAGTCATGCCAGGTGCTGTTGAAGACTGCCAAGGAGTCTACGACGAAAGGCGACGGAACAGCAGGCAGAAAAGAAGCAGCAGCAGAAAATTCAGGAGGTCGGTCGACCGGACCGGTCGACCGACGTGCACGAAAGTGCACAGGCTTGCTCCCAGGTTGCATCGGTCGACCGGACCGGTCGACTGGTTGCTTCGGTCGACCGGCCGGTCGACCGAAAAGGGTCTCTGTAAGCAACCCAACTCTCTGTTTGTTTCGGTCGACCGGCTCGGTCGACCGGAAGAGGGAGTCGGTCGACCGGCCGGTCGACCGACAGTCGGGTTTTGGGCGAAATCTGTTGTTTCGGGAAGTTATGTATTTAAGCCCTGGTTGTAATTTTCTAGGGTTGAGTGCTTAGACAAAGTATAGCTGCGGACTCTCTAGTGTTGATAGAGATCTAGAGCTATTGTAATCCATCTTCCATAAAGAAAACTCTCTCCGTGAATTGCCCCGAGGACGTAGGCAGGTTGGCCGAACCTCGTTAGATCTGGTTTTTGCGATTGGCTGTTCTCCTAGTTTGTTTTTCATTGTTCTTGGTGATTGAGATCAGGTTGGATCTTCTAAGGGTTGTTGTCTCCGAGCACAACAATTCCTTGCTCCGTGGTTATTTAAAAAGGGTTTTTACGTAAATCTTAATGTTTGTGTTTGGTTTTCTGTTCTATTATTTAGTTAACTATTTTTTTATTTATGAGATTATTATATTTGATACTCATAGGTTAGTTTTTTTTCATGTATTTCCATTCTCAACACCATTAATGCACCATTTTATCATGCCACCAAACCAAAATATTTCTTGATTTTCCTCCATGAAAAAAGTTCATTATAAAGTCTGGAATGCTGTGAGAATCACGAGCTCTTACGTTTGTATATTGGTGATATTTTTCTCTATTTTTGGTGCTCATCTGTTACTTCTTGTGAATCTCAGGCTACTGAAGACTTTCTGTGATTGCTTTAGAAGCTGGTTCCAGGTTATTAGGCGTTCGTCTTTCTCTACAAAAGTATATAAATACACATGTATGATTCGTATCATATGCCTCAGATTCTTCTACCCGTATTTTGTCCACTCGATCCATATCTAATATGTTTATATGCTTATTTTTTTTAAACTTTTTGATTCCTCTAGCAAGTGCTATAAGAGCACAGGTTAAGTAAGCTTAATTTAGATGCATCCTTTTGCTTAATCCTAATGTTGCGCTCGAACCTGCTGCAACAACCAACTGAGGAACCCCAAACAGAGAGAGATGCGCCGAGAAGTACTCAAAAGACAAGAGCAGAGAAACAAAAGAGAAAGCAAATATTTAACGAGATTCGACAATTTGCCTATGTCCTAGCGGCAAGGGGGAAGAGAAATTTTATTGATTCAACAATCAATTATAAGTTGTTCCTTGCTTTCAAGATTTCCAGGAGGATTCTCAAAGGGATACAATTCATTAGGGCTCTAACCCTTATTTATAGCCAGAGAGTCCTAGAGTTTTAGGAAATCACAATTGAATACGACTCCAAATAAGAAATGAAGTCTGAATCCGAACAAGAGAACAGATTCGCCTGTCGGGGCCCGGTCGATCGACCCTGTCCCTCAGTCGACCGGTCGGTCGAGCAGGACCAACAGAAACCCATGAGTGCCAGTCAGTCGACCATTCTCCTTGCTACGGTCGACCGGGCGGTCGACCGAGCTGTGCCCGTGCACGTCGTGCACACCGGTCGACCGGGCGGTCGGCCGGCCACTGTCCTGGCTTGCTGCAGAACTATTTTCTCGCTCCTTCTGAATTCCGATCTCTGTGCTATCTCTTCCAATGTGTTTAAAAAACTCTCCCGATGTATTTTGTCTCCTCTCTTCTCCTCTCTCCCTACGACTCTCCCCTCGGTGAAAATTTTTCAAATCTGAGGCGAGCTCCAATGAACATCTGGCGAAATCGACACACGATCTCGGTAAAATCTACACACGATCTCAGCTTGAGCGCTCCGAATGAAATCGACACACGATCTCGACTTGACCAAATGGACGAAATCGGTTCCTGAAAATGAATTGCCAGCACACATACAATTGATTTCAAATGATCACAACAGATCCAAAGTGAGTTTGTCGTCCCCATAGACAATGTTCTCCAAACTCCAATATCAATTTTAAGATTCTAAACTTCAGCTCAGCTACCAACTGGATTGCACCGTACATGTCTTCTCAACACTCCACCGAATAGAAACAACACCATATAGCTGACCAACGAATGTGTCTATAACTCAGCAACTGAATGGAACACCATTCCAAATGACCTCAAGAAGAACCCAACATGAGGCAACACTGCCTCTCCAACTGACTGACATTCCAGTCCCATTTACAAGACGGTCTAATCAAATCTGAGTAGAAAACACCAAATACCAACATCGGTTTCAACAAACTGGATGCACGCCCCCTTATACAAGTTTAACTATCTTCTCACCAGAAGATCAAACGTTCATCGAGATCACAACACTTCACCTCTACATGAAGTCTAACTCTTCACCTTTACGTGAAATCAAAATCAGGTTCTCGAGAATCCAAATACACAAATTACTTCATACGGGTTGTATCACCAAACGGTTGCACCTTTACGGCTGCCACGTACCTTGCCCAAGAGATCAAGCCTTCTGTAGTTCATTCAAACGAGCTCCATCAAGCTCAAGCAATAGTGACTAAATCTTCAGCAGCGAACCGAACTGGCTGAGTCATATTAATCTCCTTACCACTACCGTCATAGAGAACAACAGCCTTCAATTTGAGTTTATCGCGGTCACCAACTTGAGATTCATGCTTCTTTACCCACTTTCATAGTTTTATCTTGGTTCTAATAGATACAAATAATTCGACATTCTTATCAAATTCTTCAACCTGTTCAGCATCAAAACTGGCTGCATGATCTCCATTCGGTGTCACATCCGGTGAAGTTCTTACCGATACTGAACTAACTGGAGTTGGTGGAGTAGCATCAACCTCCACCCACTGCGATACATTTTAGGACTTCAATCACTTGTTGAGCAAATGCGACATGATGGCTCAAGACAATCTTCTTGTTTTTGGGGTCTCATAACTTGTAACATTTCATATTTCTTTTGACACCCAAAAACACAAACTTTTTTGCTCGCGAATTCATCTTGCCATCTTTAAAATTAAAGTAGGCCGGACTTCTAAATACCCGCAGTAAATCATGATCTTGAGCAGCTTTTTTGATCAAACTTTTAGAGGAGTTTTACGTCATATCGCAGTCGATGGTAATTCATTTATGAGATGGCTAGCATATACAATCGTCTCAGCCCAAAACGATTTGTCTAATCGTGCATTAGACAACAAACACCGAACCTTCTCCAGTAAGGAACGGTTGATCTCCTTAGCCAATCCCTGTATTCTATTTGTGAAGTGAGTACCAATACCAGTATTCTAGCCAAATTGTAGGAATTGGTTCTTGTATCTTTCAACATTACCAATTTTAGCTCCTTGATCTTTCTACCAATCTATTCTCCATCATATTCTTTCACTTTACCAGCATACTTAGATCTTCAAAACTACATATCATGGGATATATCCAACAATGTTTAGATAAATTATCAATAAAAGAGATAAAGTATCGAAGACCTCCAAGCGATGCAGTCTTGGCAGGTCCCAAATACTGACGTGAACACTATAAAGAAGACCTTTCGAGTGGTAAGTAGTGGTGCTAAATTTCATCTTCGTCTTCTTGTCTAGAACGTTGTGTCCACTCAATTCATGTCGCAGATAGATGCACCTTTCAATGATCCCTTCTTTGCTGGAGCTTGCAAAGATTTTTCTCCTCCATGTCCGAGCCTCATATGCCAGACCTATATACAAACATCATCTGAAGAAATAGAAGTCTCCACCTGACCTACAATTGTACTACACTTTAAGTAGTAAAGATTATTTCGACGGACGCCCTTCATAACCACCATTGAGCCTTTAGTCATCTTGAGAACACAATTCTTATAGATACCATAAGACCCAATATTTTCAAAGCACCAACTGAGATAAGATTCTTTTTAAGTTGAGGTACATACCTCACTTCCTTCATTTCTCGTACTATCCCATCAAACATCTTGATACGGACTGTACCTATCACTTCCACTTTACACAAATGATCATCACCCATGATAGTGAAACATCTATCTAGTTTCTCAAAACTGAAAAATCAATCCCTATTCCGGCACACATGATAGGTAGTTACTGTATCTAATACCCACTCAGAATCACCTGAGTAACCACTAATAGGAGTAGTAACTGAGAAAGAGAATACCGATGAATCTGAGTATGATCATCCGTCTGCTGACCACCTGTGCGAGATTTGCCTCGGTCTTCGACTCCTTCTTCTTACATTTGGCCTGCCCTAACTCTTTGCAGAAGGCGCACTGATTCTTCTTCAGATCTCTGAAATCTGGCCTAAATTTTGATCTTCCATGATCACCTCTGCCCTTCCGATTAGAACTTTTACCTCTTACCATCAACACCTCTGCTGATGTACTCCCAGGAGAAGACAGTCTGTCATGTCTCCTTACTTCATAATTTACAAGAGCAGATGACATCTCACTGTAGTTAAGTGTTTGTCTATCATTGATCAAAGTAAAAGTAAAGGTCTCAGGAAGAGAATTCAATAGAATCACCGTTTTATCCTCTTTATCAATCTTCACATCCACATTAACTAAGTCTGTAAGAAGTTTTATGTAGCTATTCATGTGTTTTCATCAATGGAGAGTCTTCTCTTCATCTGAAAGCGATAAAGCCCCCTCTTCAAGTGTAACGCGACTCGATACTTTTCATCAGATACTCTTCTCTAGGATCCCCCACAGCTGCCTTGCAGATGTTATGTAACACATGATAATTGATGTCTTGTGTCAAATAAGACTGATTGAGTTGGAACCTGCACAAAAAATACAAAATTTTAGAACTTTATAATAGGTAGTGCAAGGTATGCAATGCTACCGCGATAGAAGTGGCTATGTGGGTCGTGATCCACAAGGAAGGACTAGCGATGGAAGCGTAATTAAAAAGCGTGAATAAAAGAGTTGGGAAATGATAGTGATCTAAACTAAAGGATTAAAGAAAGAAAACTTAAAAGAAATACTTACCTTCTTTGGTTGATGACTTACTTTGGATCGCTAGCACGTTTACCTTATTTTGGAGGCGATCAACGCATAATCCATAAGATCGAGCTTAGTCCCCATTCGCATTACATCATCAAGACGAACAAGAATGAAATGATATAAAATTTGAGGAGGAGATCATCATCATGAAATATCGGTGGCAAACAGACAACAAGGCTATACCGATGCTACTAAATTCGTTAAGATACTCATCAAAAAACCAAAAGAGAAAGTGAAAGAAAATAAGAATAAAGAAAGAAAAGTAACTTTCAATTCGATTAAATAACAATGAAAGAAAAGATGATTACTTATACCGGTGTCACTCTCAGTACAAGCACCTTTCTCCTTCGTTTATGAAATTCTTCTCTCCTCTCAGTTACATAAAGAAAATAAAAGTTACCTAAAAGAAAACAAAAAAAAACTAAGTTACAAACTACAGAATAGCCTAACTTCTACTCTCTGCTTGATCGTCCCTTTGCCTCTGATGTGTACGGTATTTATAGGATAGAAATGGATAAGAAAATGAATCAAAATATAGGGAGAGCTGGCTATTTCTGAATTTGAATTTTTTCCTTATCTCCAAACTTAATTTAATGTGGATATTCAATTCTGATCTGCAGCTTGTTGGCGTGTTGATTGTTAAATATAACTTATCTAATAATAGAATTAGAAACAGTGATCAATGTAAGAGTTGTAGTCCTTTAAGTTTTCTTTCTGGATCATCTTGAATCATCAGATTTGAGTTTCGGTAGAAAAAGTTATGATTCAAATACTAAAATGTATCCAATCTGAATCTAAATTGCTTCATCTCATCCGTTGATCTTCTTTCTATACATTTATCCCTTTTGATTTTGAATTTCAGCTTTAGATTTGATGATCTACCTCTTTATCCTCAGTGAATTGATAAGGTCTTCTTCTAATCCGTTTTTCTTTTGAATTTGAATGATATTATCTCATCTGATATACTCGGTCTTCAGATAAGATGACCTTTAGAACTTCTGCATTTGAATCGATCCCCTTTCTTTTGGACTTTTGGATTTTATTAGATAAATCTCTCTCTCTCTCTCTCTCTCTCTATTCTTCCTTATTACCCTGCATGCCATTAAACATGAAAATACATTAATAGTAGAGTTTTATTTGAATAAAAATATAGAAGTTGACACATATGATATGAAAACATGCAACGCACGTGTGTGATCAAAGACCCTATCAAGTCACACGCCGCTCGATTCATCTTGTCCCAATCCTCTTCAGAAGTAGCCTCGCGTTTGTTCTCCAACCGTAGAGTGTCTTCGAGGTTTGATGTCATCAATGCATCCATCACCTTACATCTCCACATACCAAAGTTGTTCTTGCCATCGAACTTCACCACATCTATCCTCAATAGATGTGGATTCATAGATTTCACCGTAGATGTACTATCTCTAGCCATCTTCTCAATTGATTCCTCAAAACAATGCGGAAAACAAACGGAGTTAGATCAAAAACTAGATAAAGATAGAGTTTTTACCTCAAAGTGAAACCCTAGAAGCGTTTTTGAACGATCTACTCCACCAAATTTGATTCCTTGAGCAGTCCAAACGCTGTTTTGAGATCGACACACGATCCCACAAACAGTCTCAACGCTGCTCTGAGATTGACACAAATCTCCGCCAAACAGCCATAATGCTCTTGGAATCGACACACGATCCCACTAAGAACCTGGGATGCTCTGATACCACTTGTTGCGCTCGCGCCTACTGGCAACAACCATTGAGGAACCCCAAACAAATAGAGAGAGATGTGCCGAGAAGTACCCAAAAGACAAGAATAGAGAAATAAGAGAGAGAAAGCAAGCCAAACACAATATTTAACGAGGTTCAATAATTTGTCTTCGTCCTCGAGGGAAGGGAGAGAGTTGTCTTATTGATTCAACAATCAATTACAAGTTGTTCCTTACTTTCAAGGATTTCCAGGAGGATTTTCAAGGGGATACAATTCATGAGAGTTCTAACCCTTATTTATAACCAGAGAGTCCTAGGGTTTTAGAAAATCACAATTGGATTCGACTCCAAATCAGAAACGAAGTCCGAATCTGAACAGGAGAACAGATTCGTCTGTCGATCGACTGGGCCGGTCGACCGATCCTGTCCTTCGGCGACCGGTCGGTGGATCGGTACCAAAAGAAACCCATGAGTGCTAGTCGATCGACCGTGCCGGTCTACTGTTCTCCTTGCTACGATAGACCGGGTGGTCGACTGAGTTGTGCATGTGCACGTCGTGCACACCAGTCGACCGGGCGGTCAGCCGGCCACTGTCCTGACTTGCTGCAGAACTACGTTCTTCCTCCTTTTAGATTCTGACCTCTGCACTATCTCTTCCAATGAGTTTAAAAAACTCTCATGATGTATTTTATCTCCTCTCTTCTCCTCTCTCCCTACACCTGACCACGCGCAGAACTGATGTATTTTTCTGAATATCGCAAGTATTCTCGATCTTCTACACTTTATTTTGACTTAATCTATGCTAAAGATACGTAAAAAGGTTGGTAAGAAAAAGTGCATTTTATGCTACGGGCACACATTAAACGCATGAAAATTAATCGGTTGCATGTCTAAAGACTCTAAACTATCCTCACTTTTATTTGTGAGTGAATGACAAATATCTAGGAATTTGTTAGTGCCGGCATCTGATCCTCATCTGTATTGTCAGATTCACCGAGCTAAACGACAACCACAAAGAAAAGGTACAAGCTATTGATCAGTGGCGGAGCCCCGGAGGTACATGTGCTTCCGGTCTCATTCGAAAAGTGCTCTTGGCTCTTGATTAATGCTCTCCGGTCTCGTCTGAAAAATACTCTAGTTCCTTCAAGAGATGTCTTCAGCCAACAACACATGTTTTCACTTTGTATATTTAATTAGCTTCTATTAAAAGTAAACTTTCATCACATAAACTATAATCAACCCGTGATTAAGCCCGCGCCCGTGTTTAACTCGTTGTAAACGTATTTACTTGGTTAATTAATTAAAAAAATTCACTAACTCGAGAGTAGTTCATTCTCATTGCGCATAAGTAGTCTTCCCAAATGTAGAAATTCCTAGAATGCAGAGTGATGACCCGACCTCTCTCCATCAAATTAAAGCTTCAGTGACTTGGTGATAATATTATGGATTCTGACCCAACTTAACAATGGCTTTATGCTTGCCTAGTTCCCAGTTCTGTGGTGGTGCTGCATGCGCTTGCTTTTATAAGATTCGATGCTATCCATTTTTCATTGCTTCAACTACAAGGGCAAGTCCAGCTGAATCAATGGACTGGGGTTCTTCATAGCTCTAGCTATCTTATACATGAAGAAAAAAGAGAGAGCCAGACAACTTTGGGCTACCCACTTGTGTGGAATGAGATGCTTTATTTTGATTTGTTAACACAAAAGTAGTCTTAAAAATAGGAAGAACATGGTGAGGGCTCAAAATTCATAGTATGATGGTAGTAGTTCACCTGTTTAAGTCTTTTGTTTAAATAAATTTTAAAATTGTCTTTGAGGGGAGAAGGAAAAGTAATTTAGTTGTTTTAATAAAATTTCAGTTAGGGGCTAATTGTTTGACAGCATGAGAGAGAAAGAGAGAGGAAGAGATGGGTGCTTCCAATTTTGAGCTGATTGATTGGTGGAGGATGTGAGCTTCTCCTCCTATCTGGCAAGTGATGTGAAAAAAGGGGAAGAATTCTTTCCCTCAAAAACCCATTTGGTTTTTTTTTTCTTGATTTTTCCCCTCTCTCTTCAACGGCTACTCTGCTCACTACTCCTTTCTTCTTTCTTCCCGCCATCTTTCCTCCCTTCTTCTTTCTTCCCGCCATCTCTCTCCCGCTCCTTGTCTCTTGTCGTGATCTTCTTCCCACCATCTCGCTCACGCCATCCCCCCTCTTCATTTTTACCAAACAATCAACAAAATATAGGAAGACGGGAATGTAGGGAGAGAGGAGAAAGAGGAGATAAAATACATCAGGAAGTTTTTTAAACTCATCGGAAGAGATAGCGTAGAGATCAGAGTTCAGAGGAAGCGAGAATACAGTTCGAAGCAGGCCAAGACAGAGCCTGGTCGACCGCCCGGTCGACGGCATGCACAACGTGCACAGGCGCAGCCCAGTCGACCGTGGCAAGGAAGCGGTCGACTGGTGCGGTCGACCGACTGGCACTAAGTGCTCTTGGTTGGTTTCAGTCGACCGACCGGTCGACTGAGAGACAGGGTCGGTCGACCGATAGGCGAATTTCCTCTCCTGAATGGATTCGGACTTCTTTTCTGTTTTGAAGTCAAATCCAATTATGGTTTCCTAAAATCTTGGGACTCTCTGACTATAAATAAAGGTTAGAGTCCTCATGAATTATATTCCTTAGAAATCCTCAAGGAACAACTTGTAATTGATTGTTGAATCAATAAAATCTTTCTCTTTCTTGCCCCGAGGATATAGGCAGATTGTTGAACCTCATTAAATCTTGTGTTTGGTTTTCTCTCTTGGTTTCTTTGTTCTTATTTTTTGGGTACTTCTCGGCGGCATCTATCTCTTTTTGTTTGGAATTCCTCATTAATTGTTGTCCTTTGCGCGCAATAATTGGTATCAGAGCATCCCAGGCGTCGTAGAATCGTGTGTTGATTCCAAGAGCATTGGGTGGCTGTTTGGCGGAGATCGTATGTCGATCTTGGAGCAGCGTTGGAACTGTTTGTGGGATCGTGTGTCGATCTTAAAACAGCATTTGAATTGCTCGAGGAATCAATTTGGTGGAGTAGATCATTTCGAAAACTCTTTTAGGATTTTACTTTGAGGTAAAGATCTCATCTTTATCTAGTTTTTGATCTAATTCCGTTTATTTTTCGCATTGTTTTGAGGAATCAATTGAGAAGATAGCTGGAGATAGTACACTTATGGTGAAAACCAAGAATTCACATTAATTTAAGATTGA